>VZSF01009057.1:429769-457266 GCA_013398295.1 Chionis minor | reverse complement strand
AGCAGCGCTGCGGCGTCCGCGGGGCCGCCCCCTCCGCCAGAGCCCGCTGGGCGGGGGCCGCCCCGACACCCCGTTGTGCGGAACCGCGCGGCGCCGCGGCCGCCGCCGGGTTCCCCGCGTTGAGAGCAGGCCTGGCTCCCGGGGGAGTGGGAGCGCCGGCCCAGGCGCGCTGTGTGTAGTGCAAATGGCAGCCAGGAGCGGCTGCTCCGGGCGCCTCAGCTGCTGCCGACGAGCTGCCCCGGCGGCTGCTGGGAAGGGGCTGCGGTGCAGCGCCGCCGTGCAGCCTGGCCGCTGCTGCTCCTCGTTTCACCCGGGTTCGGTTCAGGAGCGGCTCCTTGACGTGCAAAACCTGGGGCAAAAGGTGACCCCGTGCTTTAGTTTGAACACAAAACGCTCGTTGCGGGCTCTGAGGACGGTGGCCCCGCAGACGGGTTTGTGCTCTGTTCCGCTGGCTGAGGCTGAGGCCGCCCGGCTGCTGGAGCCATCCCGGCCATCCTGCCGTGGTATTTCTTCACTACTGAGCCAGAAACCATCACTTAACGTTTACTGTTCAGTTGATGAAGGTCCTCTGGTTTTGTGATGAAAAAAAGGGAAATGCACATGCTGATTTTCTTAGGGATGCTTTCAGGACATCCCCTCACTGCACAGACCTATGTGGAAGCCCAGAATGCACTGAAGGTACAGGCAGCTTCAAGCTGGGAGACTTTAATTCCAAGGCCTTTAAGAATTTATTTGCTGTCTGTTTATATTACAGACACGCCAATTTGCTTTGCCACAATCCGAAATCTTTTGAAATGTTGTGGTTTCCTTTGGGTGGGTGGGTTGACATTTCATTTAGAAAATAAACCAAGAAATAAGCTAATGGAAAAAATAGGAGGATGGAACAAAGAAAAAGAAAAGAATCAGGAAAACCAAGGGGATGGATTCCTCAGATTCACAAGTTCTGTTAGCTACAAAAGTGCAAAATGGGTAAAAATGCACAGAGAGCTGACTCCCCTGCAATCATTTATCTTTAAAGCAGATTCTGGCCTCCATTAAAATAGCCAGTTACTTTATTTTAAAAATACAGTTTTGTGTTGAGTAGCAAAATGCATCAAAAGACCTTTTTTTTCTATTCACCCATCATGTTATGAATTATTTACTCAGCGTATCTTTTTTCCAGGGATATTTTCTGTTTAGAGACATTCTGTAAATGTGACTTTATTCCCTTTATAGTGGAAGGAAGCAGTTAACTTTTTGTTTCCATTTACAGTAAGAATAAAAATACAATATTGGTAATAACAATAAAAACACTGATGTCTAAGCACAATACAGAATCATGTAATCTGGCCATCAAATCATATGGCTTACAGGAATAGAAAGACATTAGATGGTTACTGTATATTAATGCAAAATTTGAGCGAGGCTCACAGGAGGAGAATATTTGTAATTTATGCCCCTAAGCTGCGGCCACTTGACAGCATCAATATTTAGTTTCACATAAAAAAAATTAATTGTGCCAAATATTGATAAAAGTATTGTATTCCTATTTGTTACTGTATAATAGGAGGGTCTAATGCTTATTAAGCTGTTAACTCTATAGATGAAGGCAAGACCCCTGCAAGAGCGTAAGCCCCAGAAGAGACTAAAAGGTCCCTTTTAAAACATTTTCCTTGAAGAAACTGTATTATGAGAAGAAGGGCAGAAGCACTGGCGATCTGCACCAAGAAACGGGCTTGTTTTCCTAAACCAGAAAATCCTTATCTTTCAGTAAAATGCAAAGTTATGGCGAACTACCTGCAAGGGTCTTACCAGAGAACTGGCTGAGCTCAGCACGGAGACGTGTTCTGCAGTAGCAGGAAAAATGTCCGATGCCTCAACAGACTGTTTTCTGGAGATGATCCCACAGCGCTCATCCTCTGATTTAAGGGTAGCCGAGGAAGCTCGGCGCACCGTTGGAAAAGGCAGTGACTTGGTGGCTGACAGGCTGTAAACTACACTGGATTGCACTTGAGCACGTTTTCTGAGAGCGTGTTGGATGAGGCAGCGTTTTGGTTTGTGTGGATTAAAAAGAAGGCATCGGTCTTCTTCTGCCTGCTACTACCATAAGCGCCGTTCTTCAAAGCAGTCTTCAAGGACATTATTCCTCACGCTGACACGCATGTAGGACACTGTCACAGTACGGGTAAAAAACGGTCAGACTATATACATAGATAAGATAGTCCAGAGCGTAGCAGGAGCCAGGTCTCCCTCAATTACCCTGGCACCGTTTTGTTGGTATGGTGTCAAGAGAACTTAGAAAAGACTTTGACCCTCCATCTCCAGGAAAAGAGACTTCCAAAGAAGCAGCAACTTGAAATTTTCTCTCCAGCTCAGATCTTTTCATACTCTCACTGACAATACTACTTAAAATGGAAGCAATTCTCTGCTCCCCTTTCTAATTTTGGTAAAAGGCTCATATTACACAATCAGAAAAATCCCTTGGCTTAGAACTTTGGGTATTTTGCAGTCTTTCATCCTACCCAAAAAGAGTTTTTAAAACTCCCAGTCTGTTGGTTAATGTGCACAGAAAATGTTCTTCAGTTTTATATCTGTTTCTCTTTCCTAGCACAGAGAAGACACTAACTAGATTTCAAAATTGTTTTGTTTTGTTGTAATTTTTTTTTTTTGGAACCCAAGCAATCAAGATTTATTTTTTTAATTTTGTTTTGTGTATTTTCTAAATACTTGCTTCAGAAACAGGCTACCTTGAAGCTCCGCAGATGAATGGAAGAAAAGTCATGAAGCGTTGAGCTGATAAATACATGGATGGTAATGGTAATGTCTGAATGGCCCACAAATGTCCATAAACCAGGTACCACAGAAAAACGTGTCCGTGGCAGCCCGGCAGCTCTGGGGATTGCAGTGTGACGGGGACAGGCCAGCGGTGGCTCTCCACCTGCTCTGTTCTGCAGCCTGCTGGCACGTGCTGCTCTGGGTTAGCGTCTCCCGCAGACGCTGGCAGCCCACAATCAGAGAGTAAACTGCCAAGTGTTGCAATTATGTCTTTTATAACCTCCTTCAGTAAAAGGAAGCCGCATACAGGAGGTAAGCATGACAGAAGCAAGATAAGAAAACAATACTTTGTAAAAATGCGTTACTCCCTAAGGGAAAAGAGGGATCTGAGACAAACTGTCTTCCTTTCCCTGGTATCCCTACGAAACTTCACTGAAGGACAACTTTAGCACAGACAGGAACTATCAAGTTTCATCTTTAAGAGTTCCACCCTAGTTTATGCTTATTTTCTTATACTGCACGCAGAACTATATGAAACAATCACAAGAATATAAAATTCAATTATTTCCTGGTGTTTGTTTCATAGTGCATAAAAGATGCGATGTGGACATGCTGACATGCTGGATGAAGTCTGGAAAACCATCCTCATCCTTCAGGGCTTTTTTTTTTAGGCTACGTCATCATCACTGAATTTAATTAATGATAAATTTAATGGGTCAATGGGTTGGAATTAATGGGTTGGAAGTCCGTCATAGTTGCATCCCTAACCTGAACTTCAGCTGCTTGTAATTTATGCTTTGGGACTGATCAGTCTGGCATACGGATGCTAAATTATGTTTGACCAGCGATTTCAAAAGACCTGGAGCCAGGCAAGTCATCTGCTGAAACAGGAAAACTCCAGGTGCAACCTGCCACAGTTTTACTTAGCAGGTGGCTCTGAATAAGTGACATCTTAGAAGTGACTTGGACAAGACAGGCAAATGTGAGTGACAGACATCGTAATACTACTACTAACAGCAACAAGAAGAGTCTGGCCTCTCCTGTAGTGTTGTCCTGCCAAAACTGCGTGGGAGTTACTCTAAGATAAGAAGAACAAACTTTTGTGGCAAATGCTATCAAGTACAGCAGCCTGTCGTGCTCTTTTTTTCTTTGAGAACCTAATACAGGTGCTGTACGTTGCACGTTAGCTTATGCTTAGTGGAGGATTAGGGTAAGAGGCATCCAGGAGCTGACAGCTGCACCCAGTGTGTGGCAGAGCAAAAACACCATCTGGCTCAGGCGCCTCCTCAGGAGGGTAGAAACCTCAGCTTGTACAGCCAGCCTTAACATGAGACATGATTTCATTGCTGTCACCGTCACGCAAACTTAACCAGTTCCTGTCACTCACCACACATCCCTACTGATGTTAGCGGGCAGGCTATGAAAACAGAGCGATGCTCTCCAGCTTAGCTGACTCATTTCATTTACAAAGAATACTTAGAGGAAATGCTTAGAGAGCTCCAGTCGCATACTGCAGAAGTGGGTGTCACCTGTTTATTCCTAGCCATGCTATAAATATGCTGGTATGTAACTGAAATAAATCAGCGTTCTATGGAACAGAACTACGACATGAGGAAAAAAAAACCAAACAGGAATTAATGATAGTCTTTACTTTACCAGTATTGCTTGCTGGTCTGGAAATACTCTGTAAAGCTGGCTTCCAGATGAGCTTATTCCAACTCCTGCACCAAGAAAGAAAGAACTCTTTTTAAGCAGGAAATATGAGTGGCATCCAAAGCGTTAGATCTCCATGCTGACTGAAGTGAAGCCAACAGCTAGGAGACTTCAGATGTTCCGCCTTTCTGACTTTCTGATTTCACTACATAAAATAATTGTATGTTTAGGAGAACCTTAACAGATCTGGGGAGCCCCTATAACCAGGCTAGGGGAATACAGATCACAGTGTCCTCCCTTGACAACTGCCGTCTCTATTTGGCATTGTCAGCATCCAGTTCATCCAGTGGAATGAGAACAGAATCATTTTCCGCAAGAAAAGTAATCAGAGGAGTGGCATTTTATTTTCAAAACCTTAAAATCTGAGCTATCAAGTATTAGAAATATAAATAAAGGCCAGTAAGGCTGAGAAGTTACAGCCCTTCCAGAGCGTACATCGGCAGGGTTCTGCAATATTCAAGGCCTGTTCAAAGATTCATGAAATAAATTTCTGGTGCTTAGTAGGGAGAGGCTTTTACTAATAGTCAAATTTTCAAGCAGGCAAGATTTTTCTCAGGTCCAATCAAAGAGACCATCTCTCCTTAGAAGCCTTATCTTGTCTAAACCAAAAACATCCCAGCTACACCACCACCAGTCAAGGTAACTGGAAATTAGTAAAATGTTAGAACAGGATTAAAAGGAGTTCAAGAGTTTCAACATAATGACTTGGGAATTTTATACCAATCTCACACTCAGCACACACCTGCATTCATTCAGAAAATAACTTCTGGAAGTTTAAGATTAACGTCAAGCTACTTGTAGAGGAAAGTTTGAGGTGAGCCTCCAAGGGAGGCTCTGGCTCATAGGGAGCCAGAGAGGAGAAAGTCCACATCTCTGTTGCTGTGTGAAGGAGTATTTCGCAGAGTCTTCAGCAGACAGACAGTTGAGAGCAGGTTTGGTGGCAGCTGCAGGTCACAGGGCCAAGCAGACCAGCCAGCTGTTTTCTAGTCACTGAAAATCTGTATGAAAAGTGACTACTCCTCACTATTCCCTGTGCTGTAGCTAAGGTTTTTTTATTTGTATTCCCTTGGAGTACCACTTTAGACGGATGTGGTGACTGTCCTTACCTAACCAAATTTTGATCAGAAACTCTCCATGTAAAATGGCTGCACGTATTTTCTACGAAGGGGTGACTGGAGCTTTGCCCATGTGCTTGCCTGGGGATGCCAGATGAAAAGGTTGCTGGACTGGACACAGGGCACCAGCAGCACTGGCACCCTCTTCAGAAACTGCTTGCCTGCAACTGGTCTTGGCTCACCTGGAGCTGGCAGTACTGCTGGGATGAAGAGCAGGAACGGCCCCGCACAGGAAGAACGCTGCAAGTGCTGAGCAGGAAGGCAGTACTATCGGTACGTCAGAAAGCAAAAGCTGAAGTGATAGCTGAAGGAACAGCTGGCCTTGTGCCCCTCTGCAGCGGCGAAGCAGAGCGTGAATTCAGAACAAACAGATGAACGACTGAAAAAGTAAAAATAATATAAAGAGGAAATCAACAGCAGTGAAACTTTTGTTTAAAGCTGCTCAATAATAGCACTTACGTGTTTTTATGTACTTAGATGGACTGGGGTCTAAATAAGCTTGATTTTTCTGTTTCTTACATTATGGCATGCATTTTGTAAAGCAAGGTTCAAAAATTCAAGTAGTTACAAGTCCAGACTTTGAATGTATTTATTGTTCTATCATCTACAAATCACAGATCACTCCCCCACCTACTGGCATGAATGAATGAATCTTGGCATGTACAATAGCATTACTTTTGGATTAAAGTCACCTTAGTGTATGGGCTATACAAGGTCTATTTATCTCTTAATAGGTCTAAGAGAAAATCTAAAATAGTAAGTAAAATCATATAATTCTTCCTAAATCAGGACATTCAATGTAATATGTTTGCATATTTTCAGTCTTCTTTATTAAAAAAGCAAAAGACACAAGATTGCATGAGCCAACTGGGAGACATCTCATCAGGTCAACTTAAAAAGACCTCTACCACTCACAGGGAAATGTCACGTTTTAAAATATAATTTGGAATTAAAATGTCACAAACTGCCTCCGCCTTTTGATTTCAGTGATTTTAATCATAGGTTCTATGTACAGGTTGTAGGCTGTACAGCACCTTATATTAAACACTATATTGAAGCTCTCTAATTAAGACTCATTTCCTTCCACTGAGCCTAGAATCTGCAGGGTCAAGTATGAATTTGATGTAACGAAGGTCGGGCTTTTACTGCTGGCATTCGAAGTCTTGCACAAGTGTCACTGACAACTGGCAAGTATCTCATGGCACTCAGTTTCTGTTAAGGTAAATAATCTACTGGTGCTAAGAGATTTTCATCAGCTCATTCCAGTGAGATTCTAGACCTCCTGTTAGGAACTAAACAGGAAAACAAAAGGAACCAGAGTAACATACAAAGAAATTGTGAAAAGGACCCATTTCAAGGGAAAATACTAAAATCACTTCTTATGTACAGGTAACCTGACCTTTCTACTGAACTAGTCATTGTGATGAAGACTGCAGTGAGGCAACTATACAAACATTTATTTATCTGAATAAATGTAAGTAATTATTAATGAATGATATTAAGAATGTGTATCTTTGACTTTTTGTAGGTGGCCAAAACATACATAGTTGTGCAACACAACGGTTGTTTCTAAATGTAGCTCTGTGTAGGGCAGCCCTCCAAACTACAGAACAAAACTTGGACTTGGAATTGAAATACAACCAAAAAGCAATTCTTCAGGCATTCAGAAACAGTGAAGCCAAAAACTTAGCAAGCTTTCAGCTTGTCATGAAAAGCAGCAATAAATTATAAATGCAAAACCAGTATGCCTTATTTTCAAAACCTGACGAGCCCACAAAGCCAGACTTGCAGTAGTGCACTGTCTTGCAAAAGCCAGCAGTGATTGTTTATTCAAAATAGAAACTGTCAATACTTCAGGAGCCAACTAGAAGACATCAATTCGGTGTAGATGGTGTCTAAGATTCATGCAGATGTCATGTAGCGTAAAGTGGCTGTGCAGAGCAGGCATGACAATGTCTGCACGTTTTTGCCTGCACCTTTGTAGTTTTGATGTTCCACACATCGAGCGCTCATATATGTATTTCTGAATGCTGAACACTGAATGATTTCAATTCTGTACATGAGCATTTGGAGATCTGTAGCTCTGCTACAACTTGAGCTGGTAAGAATTTCAGGCAACAGACACTTTAGAAGGGAAAAGAACAGCACACGACCTCGTATTTGCAAGGCAAAGCCCGCCAGCAGTACTCGGGCTCAGTTGCCGGTTACAGCCTCATTTACGAGAAACTGCAGGGTGAAAGTGAAAGGCACAAGGAGTTTCTTTTTGTTATCTACACATCTCTGTACTCTGACTATGTGTTATCTAGTCTCTTTTCAAATATAATACAGTGCTTACCAACAAACAATGCCAACAGATGTGGGTTAGGTATTTTCATTTTCGTTGTTTTCATAGATTTTAAGGCAGAGGGAGAATTGAATAGTTGAACTTACTGTTTGGCAGAGACCACTGATTTATTTGCATTCTGGTGTCTCTGGCTCTTCCTTTGCTGGGAACTTGGTGGTGTTTCTGTCCACCCCAGACCACAAGAGTCCCCAGCAATCGCCAGTGGAGCTAAGGAGGCTTAAGCACAGGCAGTATTGTGTTCATGCTGTCATTTGATGCAATCTGTCTGCATTCATTTCTGCCAAATCAAATACTTGGGTAAACATCTGGGTGATGGCAAAAATATTCTCCAGGCCCCATTTTTTCCTCCATCCAGGTTGGTTAAGAATGGTTAACCATATTGATGAAGGAATTAATCACTTAGGACAGACATTGCTCAAATGCAATTGGGCTGGCCCCAATCACTCCCTAGTTCCACTGCTCCACCCTGCCTGGTGAAATGAAGTATTCAGGTATATAGGTCAGTTTCAGCGTATATAATGTGGATAGAGTTCATAAAATACTCTGGCTGGCTCAGTTAAATTACAGTAATACTACCTATAAAACCAGCACTGCTCAATCCACCGATTCTTCTGACTTGGGCCCTGTTCTGAAGGGTAGGTAGTGCCTTCTGAGACGTGCTACATACTTCAAGCTTCTTTGGTATCAGCCTGAGTAATGGTTGTAAGTGACTTGCAAAATCAAGGCTGGGAGGAACAGTCCTTACTAAGAAAATCCCTAAAGTTCACAGTCACAGTATTAATTTAAATAATGACACATTTTACTCAAAGCTGGCAGTATTCGGTGAACGTCCCTTTTCCTTATGGCTACTTTCCTTTCTGTTTCTTAGAAATGTCATTGTACTACCCTGGACTCTGTCTGGACACATGATCGTCTGGGGAAAACAGCAATTCCAACCAAAGGAAACAGAACTGAAAGTAATTAGAGAATCTTTCTCATTCATCTTCGCATCTGTAAAATAGATAGCTGTGTTTCCTTCTAAAGGCTGCATTTCCCAGCTGTAAAACAGTAGAGCTCCCCCCAGCAGTACTTCTGCAACCTTCCTCACACAGCTGTGGGGTGTTGCAAGTTATTAACATTTGTAAAGAGTACTTGTAAAGTCATAATAGCAGCAGTGCCATTAAGTTCTTCCTCCTAAACTGTGCGTAAAGTTTCAGTTTCAACTCTCGAGTTGCACATTTTGCAGTTATCTCAAACTACAGTTTATGGTATGCAGTCTTGCATTAAGTGCTGTTAAATTCCAGGTACATGAGTAGGAAAGGGAGTACTCTTGCTTTGTTGTTTCATCAGTAAAGCTACAGAGAGATGCTTTAGGAGCAATGCTTTTATCTTTCCTGGTAGCCACTTCTCATGCAGGAATACACTGAAGAACATGTTTCTATCATGCCTTTCATTCCACTGGTTTTCATTCACACTTTTGTATTATCTGTAAATGTCTGAATACACAGCACCTCAGCTTAATAGCTCTAAAGTTTTATCTTGGTGTTGCAGCTCTTTCAAGGGACAGACTGTGCCTTTCAGAAGGTGAGAAATGAACAGGCTGTGTGTGAAAAGGCCTCTGGAAAGTGGCAAGTTGTATCTTGGGTCAGCCCTGGTCCCCTGTCCCTCTGTCCCACTCAGGTAGGAGGGAGCTTCTGTGTCCCCCGCCCAGCTGTGACGAAGTGCTCCAGCTTGGCTGGCCACAGCTTGGCCTCTCTGGAAGCAGGTTAGCTCTGATCGTAGAAGGACAAGACTCCTGTGACGGTGGGATGAGACGTCCAGATTGCAGACCTGGAAAACTCTGAGGTTTATCCCAGCTCGGCCAAATGCCTGAGGAGGAAGATGTGCTCCCCGGGTGGCAGAGCTGCCTCTGATTACCCACTGCTTGGGACTGAAGTACTTCCTGCTTCCTTTTTTTATCCCCCCCCCGCCCTCCTCTCTTCTTCCTTCAGCGTGCACAGACCCTGCGGTAAGACCTTCTAATTCAGAAGGAAAAGGAACTCTTCATTGCACTGCAATTATAAAGCAGCAGATGACTTAAACCCTGGAAGCAAGGCTGCTGCATTTCGGCAGACAGGAAATGTTGCATAGTCACAAAATATTGCATACACAAGAACTGAGACTACTTGTATTTAACCTTCTGCCTTGCGAGTGAAGAGGTTGGGCATAAATTCCAAACGCAGCTTGGTCTTTAACTTCCCTAGATCTCAGGACTATTTAGATTTATTTCTGGTCCAAACCTGTTGTTAATTTTAGTATTTATTGGCTACTACAGCTAAGACTGAATACTCATTTAACTTTACCGGGATACATGCCGTACTGATGTATATTCTGGGAAACTTTAATTAGTTCACATTTTCATCTGAAATACAATTACATAGAAAAGTGGGGTTTTTTAAGATAAAAAATTCAGTATGTTTTTCCTTCGCTCAGTTTTGTTTGATACACAAATACTACTCCTTCCTTTTCAACAAGAAGAGACCTCTACATAGTAGTTAGGACACCTTCCAGGAAAGGGAGGAACCAAAGTTTGACTGCCCCTTGCCGAGCAGGGACACAAATCTCACTTTTCCACATACTGAAGAGGTCTTCTACATACTCATCAGCTGCCCCAGCAACACTCTCTCAGCTTGCTCCATTTTTCAAGATCTGCCATTCTTCAAAGACCAATTTTTGAACAAGCTCAAGAGGGGGAAAAGCTTCAGACACACCTCTGTAGGCAACAGTTCCTTCCTGGCAGTTTGCATGGCATCCTGGCTGCTTCGGATCTCCTTCCAGAGAAACTCAGCTCTCCATGTGCACCACGGAGGACTGTACTATGGGTCCAACACTTGATCTCAGAAACTTCAAAATTTTCTAGGTCAATGCTCAGTGTTGTGGCACCCACCTTTTTTGGCTTTTAGCCTACTTAATTAGTGCAAGGTCACCAGACAGTCTGTTTCAGAGCAGGTCTTAAATCCATGTCCTAATTGTGCTGTAGCTAATGGATTGTCTTTCCTTGCTGGGCCTATTTCCTGATCTGTAAATATAAAGCTGGTCCCTGCAAAAGGCTTTTTCATACACAAATGACAAGCATGGTTCAAACAGCACATAGCATTGTCTTTCACCTAGCAAACTTCCCTTGTCACACTTTAAGGACATGCAAAGCAGGTCTTTGCAGTTTGAATTGCCCTGGAAAAGCACGTATGCTTCTTGGATGCAGATACTTCTTATTTCCTGTATAGACATATTATGCAAGTACACTCTAAATGCGTGCAGTGAGATCACTGACAAAAGATGTAAATAATATATGCAAGATACAGTGGGGAGTGAAGAGGGTGGGCACTACTGAAAATAACTTGCATAATAAGCAGATGACAGGATGAAATTTCAACAGACTGAATACTCAATCAAATAGAGGGATTTTAGCCCAGTTGCAGCAGTCATCTCTTCTCTAAAGCTCAACTCATGAAAGATAATGATAGATAATAATAGAAAGATAGTAACGATCTTGTGAACTCTGGGTGTCTAATCACTTGAACGGTAATAAACTGGGATGCTTTTACTAGATGCCTTCAGAATACAGGGATGAAAACATGATTTTTCTGTCCAGCAGAGGGGGCTTGGCAGTAAGTTTTTTAAACACAAAACCCAAATGATTTCTTTGGAAATTGAGTAATACTAAAATAAAACTGACTTTTATAGGAACTTGCATAGTATTATAGATAAAACCAGAACTTCCTACAAAAAAGAGATTCAAATATAAAAAGACACAATTCAAATTTAATATTGTTCTGTTTGTCTTTGTTTCCCTTCTTCTCAGTGTGGCTTTTCTATTTCAGCAGAAAGCCCTTGCAGTTACACCTGAAATGCAGAGTGGACAAGTGAAAAAGTTTTTGCTCCTAATTCCTTTGAAAAGCTGAGTCCAAGTTCCTATTAAACCTGTCCCTGTAAACTGCTTCAGTACACGTACAAGAGAAAAACAGGGGTGATATTGAGGTAAACTCCTGGTGGAGAGTTTTCCCAGCCACCACAAAGCTGTGTATTTGGAGGCAGGACACGTCATCTGAGCGGTCCGGGAGTTTACAGCACCATTATCTAGTTATTTGAAGCTACTTTGTAGTTTAAAACAGTAGATGTAAATCTGGGTGGCCACAAGAGCCACTGGCAACCTCACAATATGGGTGAGACCAAAAACATGGATGTAATCCAAGGTGCACAGGAGCACATTTAAAGCTAATGCTTAGTGTTAAGCTGCACACAGTGTTACATCAAGATAAAAGAATGACACAAATTTCTCTTGAAATTAAAATAGGCTGGCTAGTCTTCTGGTAAAGTTTCTTTTTCCTGTTTAATGGGATTTGTCCCCCAAATACTGTTTCCTTGCTTGATTTCCAGTCACACAGAACAAAATTGCAGGCACGTGCATTTGAATACCTGGGAATTACATTCACTTTATTACTTCTGATGAATAGGGTTTTACTCCATGTGTGAGCACTTGAGCAGAACTGTTCAGTGCCGTTCAAACTCCGATTCTTTTATTTCTAGTGAGAACTAGCTGCCAATTTTAATTACAGATTCTGGTAAATGCAATTATTTTCACCTCTGTGGCTCCAGCTTCTGGTGAAGGAAATACTGAAAATAATGATGCACTAGAGTAACTTAAAACAAAATTCATGCCAGATGTAGCAGAAGGTGCAAATGACTCACCATGACCAATACGGGTGCGATGCTTTCCCTCGCCGCCGGGAGCACGGGCTGTCCTGTGGCAGACGCTGTCACCTCGCAGGGATGCTGGTCTGGGCTCTGCCCGCTCGCTGGCCTCCCCGCTCCCCCGGTGAGCTCTTCGCAGAAGGCAGGATCTCAGCAGCCACCCTGCCTTTGTGGGGTACGAGAGTCACCACCCACGTAGCACAGTAATTTTCCTTAAGTACTAATATTCTTGAAAAAGGAGTACATGGGGGAGGAGGAGGAGGAGAATTCTGGTTACTTGGTGAAATAAAATGATCATTTAGTGTGGGTATCAGCTTCTCTGTTAAACCTTCTATTTGGAAGTGGATATACTGTGTACTGACATACTATACACCACTGTATTTCTGATAGAAGAGGGGCCGTGAGGGTTCCAGCAGTCCATTGGGAAGAAGAGGGATGCAGCAGGTCACTGTGTGTCCTCAGTCCCCAAACTGGGATCCCAGTTAATGGCACTGGCTCTGCTGGATGGTGATCCCTGGCCCCTCCTGCCTTTGAGTCCCCTCATCCACACCACATCTGCAAAGCTTCCACCTGTTGCTCTCAGTTCTCCTGCTCCTTGGAGCCGGTGTCCTCCACATCCTTTACCCCACTTCTCCAAACCCATCTCAAAACCTCTCCCTTCTCTACAGAGCTGCCGCCTTCTCACAAAACAAAAATATCCAGCCTTCCGCATGAGAACATCCCCTCCCTGACCCAGCAACCCTGGGCTGCACATCCTTCCTGAACCTTCCCTTTCTGCCTGCCTGGAATCACCCCAGAGCTGCTTTCTCATCACGCTCGGGCTCTCCCAGCGCTGTCCCTGCCTTCGGCCCGCTGCCTGGAGTCAGCCCCCCCAGTGCCGGCCACCCCCGGCTCCCTTCGGCCTCTGCAATAATCTGAGCTCCTTCCTGGCACCAGCTCCTGGGTATCCCCTCCTGGGTACACTTTGTGAAAACCCCGACTCCTGCTTTTCATGTGGGAGGATCTCAAAACACCTCAAAACATACCCGATCCTCCACCATTCACCGCTGTAACAGCAGCAGAGAAAGACTTGTCTGAGGGAAAGCGACTGGCAGCTCTCATAAAGCAAGGCACCCCGTAACACTGCTGTGTGCGCTCCCGGAGAGGGGCAAGGAAGGGAAAAGAGAAGAAGGGTGGGCAGTTATGGGAATCTGCAAGAAAAAAAGAATCTACTTTGATGTTAATGACCTGAGTCAAAATACAAGGAGGCTGAACTTCCCAGAAAGGAAGTTCACTAATGAGGAACCACAGATAACCTTCAGATACTAAACTGAAAACTCTGGAGGAGAAGGTAGACTTAGTTCTCAGAAACAACCTGTATGAAGTACACTTAATATCAGAGAAGGAAAGAAAGCAAAAGACAGAGAGCATATTGAAACTAAAAGAGGTATTAAACAGAAATTACAGAAAGAAATTAGAAAACAGCAGAAAAAAGCTGCAAAAGCAGAAAAAGGAGCAGAGCGCGGAGTAAATTTTAAGCCTGGGACACTGGGATTCATTCACACAGAGAAAGGTCAGATGGGGACAAACTTCCAGCAGTATCACAGAAGAAGCCAATAAGGAGTTAGCTGGGACTAGCACAGAGGGAGTAAAATAAATTAAAAAAAAAATAAAAAAAAAAGACTGTGAACTGGAGAAGACAGACTAGAAATGAAAAAGGAAAGAAAGAAGCAATAAAATAAATATTGCCTGGGATAAAGAGGGAAAAACGCCAGAACCACCCATTGTAGCTCAGCTCATGGGAACCTGCCAGTCTCCCAGATCTGCTTTATTAATTGCCAATGACAAGTTTAAAGCTGCGCGAGTAGAGAACTTTTCACATGGAGAGGCAACTATCTGTCCAGGTTCAAAACGGAGGAGGGAAAGCATAATCTTAATGACAAAGGATGTACCAAAACTATGAGCCCAGAGGGGTAAGACAACATCTGACAGCTTCAAACATAAAATATTCGAGGGCACGTGAGACTCTGGATGCTGCTGACCTAAAAGCAACTTGACATTGCTGCTGCTGTTACCTGCAGAAGGGCATAGCTTCTTCCAGCTCAGTTCATCTTTCTGAAGAGGCTAATTCTTTGAAGGAACAGTAGGTACGTTAGAAAATCTATTATAAGCAAATATGTATCCTTCTATTGTATCCTCTACCCTCCCTTCTATTCAGCATATTTACACACATACTCTTTAAAATAAAAAAAGCCATTCCTGAGTCTTCTTGCACATGAAATGAAAGCAAGGAAAATTCAATTTTTAGGTCACCAAGAGATGCAGGTGAGAGCCCAGTTAAAGTATGTTCATGTAAATCCCAATTGCTTTCACGTGAAGGTCTAACAAAGATCTGAGCAGACAATGCATGGGTCATGGATAATCAGACAGCTTAACAAGAAGTCCAAATAGCCTTGCTGGTCTACTGTAAGATCATTACCTTAAGACAACAAAAAATAATGGATCATACTGTCAACTTGGTTCCTCCGGGGATGAATGGAGCCCCTCTTAATACGGTGCAAAAAGAGAAGTAAAAATACCCAACGAGAAAAGGGTGTCTGCTCTGAGTTCCCAGTGACTGCAACGGCTGAGTCACAGTGGGTTCTTGGACATGCAGGGGAGTTTTAGCAGGAAACCGCCCACCGCTTTATTTACAGCTCCACTTCAACTATGCCATTCGACTCAGCTCGGTAGATGATTTTTATCACTCTAGATGTTGTGGATGCATTTGCACAGAGACACTTTCCAAAAGGCCACATATATTTAGCGCTGGTTTTTCATGAGGTTTCTATATATGCATTTCAGATGGAAGAAATACCGCCCCTTCTACACTTCTGCCTCCAGTACAAAAGTACCTTTTCTCCATCCACTCTGATTTGTTTGAGTCATACCTGACCTGCATGCATGCTTTGCGTTGCTTAACCCTATCTGTTTAGAAACTAGCGTGCTGTCATTGTGTATCTTAAAAGCACAGGCAGCTACAGTAGCACAAAAGCCCTTACCTTCAAAATTTGGACAATTCTGGTGTCTCATCATTAGTCTTAAGTAAGGGGGGAGCTCAAAGATCCAGAAAAGGTGGGGGGAACCACAGTTCTGCCAGCCTATCCTGCCTCAACTCAGTGATCTCTACGTTCAGCGCTCGGAGACAGAGTCCTGCTCTCCCACATACAGCACATTATCTTTCTGGCAATTAACATAATTAAAACAACAATGTTTGTATCAAAAAACCCCACTCTGGAATGCTAGCAAAGTTTCTTTTTATACCTTTCTTCTTTGTAAAATACAGAATTATCTGTAGAAAACTAAGTTTAAAAAATGTAATTGTTTGCCAAGTCCAGTCCTTAAAATTTATCCAGGGCCTTCCTTGTCTTTTCCTGCAAATTCAGTCCTAGTTTTGTGAAAGCGTTAAGATCACGCATTTCATCAGCATCCCTGTGTCAGTCAGTGCACAGATGCGTGAGTGGGCAGATTTCAGATTGCATGTGCAAATGTAAATCTGATAATTGCCCAGTTTTTTCAGTTCTTGGCTTTGTAAACCACATAACATCAGTGCAGCGTGCGCGCCAGCGTGCAGGACGGGAGGAAGGCTGTGGTGTGTGCTGTACTGAAGCATAAACTGCTCGTTAGGCGAATAGAAGAGGAAATGGGGTAATGATTCTCTGGAACAGCGATGGGGTCTCAGCGCAGCCTCGTGACTGCACCAAAATCCCACCTCCAGAGGGGAATGGCTGCTGAATCCCCGGTGACGAGGACTTGCCTCCATTCATGGAGTGCTCCTTGGCATAGTAAACCCAGCAGAGTTCACCACCACAACACGCGCCCTCCCAAATCTGCTCCTTCCTGTCATCGTATTTCCCCAGCCCGGAAAAGAGGGCTGGGAGGAGATAAGGGAAGAGACGTAAAGACAAGAAAATACTTCAGTTGGACCCATTTCTCCTGCATATACCAGCATACAGAAAACTTTATGCAAATGAGAATCAGTCAGCAGACTTCTGGGAAGTTGCCAGTGACTCTCAGCATATGAGTGAAATGAAGAGAGGGAAGTCTCTTCAAGCTGTTTCTGAATAGCTAGTAAAAACATCCAGTTCCATCCAGCAGCAATTGCTTTGGCAACCTACACTGGCAGCTTTGGCCGCTCAGGATCCCTTTTTCTTTTTTACGTTGCACAAAACACCGCTTTTGGTTCATTTTTTAAAACCAGATTCGGTGCGAGCCCTTCCTTTCAAGTACACTTTGAGAGACCGTTATATGCAGAGCAGAGAAAGGAGCCTGAAGGAATCACAAGAGATGATCTCTTTGCCAAAGGTTCGCAGGCTGTGCCATTCTTGGTGTTTTATGCAGCGTGTCTGTCACATGAAGAGGATTCATACGTGATCTGAAACAACTCGGTGAGCACAACAGTGTAAAAACCAGTAAGTTTATCTCCCCAGTCTCAGGTCTAGTGTTTCCCTCTTCCCCCCTCAAATCACACCCCTCCTACCCTACTACCACCACCACAACCACACATTGGCACGAAATGAACAGAAAATACCCACACTCAGATCTGTCTGCCACCTGCTAGTGGAAACTGGGAATTCACTGGAATTCAGGGAACTGGAGGCAGGTCACATGCATTACACCCTTGATACCGCAATTTATCTGCACAGTTGATATTTTAGAGTTTCATGTATCTTGTTCAGTTTCCCTGAAATTAACCTTAAAAAAAAAAAAAAAAAAAGAAAGAAAGAAAGAAAGAAAAAAAAATAAAACCCCACAGTCTTTCAGGGGGATCAGAAACCAATTTCAGGAAACACTACCAACTTTGATGGTAAACGCAGCCACTGAGAGTAAATGCATTCTTGGGGGGGGGGTGTGTTTGTGTGTACCAGACTAGTTCTTTATTGTTTCCTACAGAACAGAGGAGGAAAAGTATAGAATGCTACGCAACTTACTGCTGGAACCACATTGCTATATATTGCAGACTTATGGGTGGTGAGCTATTTTTAGTATGGCCCATCAGCAAGCAAGAAGTGAGGACATGTACTTTTTCCAGTGCTTGAACCAGGCAAGCTGCTTTTTCCAGCCCTGACACCCGGAACCCTGCAGTGGAGGGATCCCTCGGCACTGCTCCACCAGCACAGGGCACAGCCTTGTCCCGGGCTTCCCTGCTCTGCGGCTCAACGGCCAGCGACTGTGCGGGGGAAAAGGGGACACTCGAGAGAGCAAGGGTAAAACATGCGAGGAATGAAAAGCTAGAATGAAGGGAGGAGAATGGTGGGGGTTAGGTGGTATCCTTTCAGATAATTCAAAATTTGTAACACAAATGTATCTAGGAAGCGAGCTTCCAATGTCTTTGGTTTTCATCTCTTCAAAAATGAGCAATTTTTAGCAGTAAAGCTAACATCTGGACCCCACTGCTCTATTCTGAGTGCAAGGCTGCCCTTCCATTTTACTAAAAACATCTACTTGGAGATCTTTGCCCAGCTGCCACTAGCAGCATCAAGTCTAACGTGAAGTCACGTTTGCATCCTTCCTTAGGCACAGCGTATCCATCACACTCCTATTAAAGAACCAGCACATACTACAGAACTAAATGTTCACCTTCCTCAACAAAGAAGAAAATTCCTGAGAAACACCCTAAGATCCCAGGCATTGTACTACTGTTACTGTGTTTATATAATGCTATAATTGGAAATCTTCGGAAGGGCTCTGATGAAGCTCCTGCCAAGCCTTTAGCAAAGAAATCCAAACTCAGAAAAGATTTCTCCTGACCAAAAGCATATACTGCAAGTATGGACTTGGGAAGATAATGGAGCATTTTTAATGTACCCAGGAATTCTGGGTCTCTGGCAGGCCTCTGAAGCTAGGCAAACCTCTCGGGATGTGCAGAACCTTGTCTGTCAGTGCTCCACCTTCGTCACGTGTAAGTCCCAGCACTGTGTGAACATTAGAAAGGGACAGAGCTCTCACTGACTAACTGTAAAATCCATACTCCCTGTCAGTATTTTAACCCTTCCTTACAGACTCAGGGAGAGAGGATGGAGACCTATTTATATGGGAAATCATTAGAGAGCGCACAGGATTTAAATTCACATTCCTCAGTTTATTGGTATTTCTTGGTATTATTGTAGTAGGTGCTTAATTGAATCAGTTTGTCTGTAAAAGTTTTTGAGGAAAAAAGCCCCAACACTTGAGATTTGAAGAATTATAATCTTTTCCTTGACAAGTTATCATCCAGCTATCTGAATTTTTCAATTGGTGATTAGAGAAATCTGATTACAGAACCTCAGTTTAGATATATACTAAACCAGCAGTCACCCGAAGGCTGCATTCATTTATGTTGAATGGGGCTGTAAGATCAGGAGTATTCAGATCATGCTGTTTAGAAGTAAACTCAGAAAGTCATGGACATAGTTTTGGTACTGCTGCAGAAACTGAGAGGTTACTCAGGCCATACTCTAAGTCAGGGTATGAGACAGAGCCAGAAGAGGACAGCCGGAGCAAAGAACTAGAGAGAAGTACAAATTTAAACTGTTTGCATATAAGAATAGCTCCAGCCACCTTAGCAAAAGGTTTTTCTGTGAGTAAAGTCGTATTAGAATGACTTGTGGTTTGAGGTCATCACATGTCACTCCTCATGTTCAATAAGTTTTTGAAGGTCACCTTGGCAAGCTCAATTCAGTTTGTGTATGTGACTAAGTCTAAAGCTTCCTCTAGAGTCATTATCAGTCATTTTGCCAGTATTTTGACGTTATTATGAACTGAAAGAGATCTGCAATTGAAATACAGCATAGCATTTCTTTCCAGTTTAAGATAACTGATAATAGGACTTCTCACAGTGTCAGCGAACAAAGCTGCCCTTGAAAAGTGAGTCACCACAGACGTCAAAGCCCCTGACAAGAGCACTTCAGTGAGATGTCTCCAGAACTCCTGGAGGAAATCCTCCAGGCTGGGCACTCTTCCCACTTCCATATTCTCAATTACCTAATTTACTGATAGGGGACATCAAGGCCTGCATGCTAAGCTACGCTAATTTTACATAATGTAATATTTCTTCTTAATTAATCCAAAAGTCTTTGTGGTGAGGTCTGCATCTAACTAATATAGATCTTTCTAAAATTAGAGAATGCTTCATTAATATCTTTGGATTATGTTTCTAATTTACCACTTTACCAACAGATGCCAAAAATTCTACATTTAAAGGACTTTTGTGTCAGAAATTGCCAGCTTATTCTCCTGATTCCTAGAAATTCTGCTGGAGTTGGAATATGGTGAAGCTAATCTATCCTGAACACAGCCTGTTGAGTTCACATGTAAAATCGGCCGAGGTTTGCAATAAATCTGGAGGGGGAGAATGTCTGAAGAAAAAAATCCAATTCTTTTTCCACAACACCAATTATGTTGGTCGGTTTTTCCCCCCTTTCCTTTTCTTGGCAAACAAGGAGTTAATATTTGTATTCTGAAGTAGACTGTGAAATCACCTATCAGGACCTATCCTTTCTCCAGGGACAGGGGAGGAACACAAATCTGGCTAATTTCTCAATACTTTGAAAACTGAGAAATTAAAATTTATATTAGCTATTTCTTGCCTAGATCTCTGCAGATGTTACATAACTAGCCAAGGCCATAAGGCAATAATAAAATTACAGTAGAATAAAAGATGCACATTCACTAGTTTCTGTTTGGTGAGTATAGGAATTAATATATACTGCAGGACCCTAATATTTCATCATCATAAGAGTTTGGGTGGCTTATGGTTTTGAGATTAGACTGCAACTGTAAAAAAGATCTGTCAATTAAGATAGATGACAGTAATCACAGTAGGGATATGGAGGTCAGAATATCATGCAGTAGGAAAGCCCACAAAATATGTTTTCTCAAGGCAGAGTTATTAATAGAGATTTATACAGATCCAGGCTTGATGACTTCAAGTACTAAAAATCCAATCAAGTCACCTGAAAGTGAGTGTCTCAGTGCACTGTGAAAGAAATACGATTGTCCATCTGGGTCTGGATGAGAAGCCACAAGATGCTGCTACGCCATCACCTTCTGATTTCTCTGTGTGCTGCTTCTGTCTCCTATAACAACACTCTATCCATCTTTGTTCACTTTAAGCACAAAACCAGTTTTTTCCTTTTAATTTGTACTATCAAGTCTCTCTACATTCAAGGAAATAGAACTGAATCATTTGACCATGTTAAGAATGAATTTTAATCAGTTTCCGTGGACTGAAAACCAAAGGTAAGGGAACATTTGAGTCATTTGCTCCACCTCATCCCAACCATAAAATTCTCTTGTATGTGGATTATGCTCATGAATGAAATGCATCAGAAACTGATTCCACAACCTTCAAATTACTTCAGCAGAAGCTCAACATTTGCATGTGGTTTGAATAGACAGAATCATGGGAGCACCAGAAAGGGTTCACCTTCAGCAGCAAATGCAAACTCGTAATCCCATAAACTGTGCAGGACACAATCTAAACAGGCATTGAAAACAAAGAGAAGTGGTAGAAAATGCCTGTAACAATGGGAAGCTACTAGAACAGAGGGTAAAGATACCATTAGAATACTAATAAAGAGACACTGGAGGCCTTTTTGGATTATGAATTGATGTCCTTGGTGTCCTCAAGGTTCCCACTCAAAAATAAATCTTCAAAGCTTATGACCCGTGCTTTCTTTACGGTCAGCATCCCCTTCCCATATTACATGGAGATATATATATATAATTATGAGGACTCTTACAGCATGTACAAACAGTAACCTCGGCTCCAAAACCCACTGCGCAGTTCAGTGCCATGGCTGACTGTCCCGTGCCGTGTTACCACTCTGTCATGGGCCTGGGTTCCGAAAAGACACGAGAATAAAGAACTGGAGAAACAGAGAATGTGGCTCAACAGCACGGGAGAGAGCTGCCGGAGCAGCGGAGGCGGCAACGGAAAGGGAGCAGAGGTCTGTACTGGCTTAGTTTGGAAATAATCACTCAGGTATTGCGGTAGCCAGACTGAAGTAAAATTAGCAACTGGCTCTGAAATTCAAGGTCTATGTTCCTCCAGCCAGCACTGAAACCTCCGTAGTCTGGTGAGTGTATCTGGAAGCCAAACTACCTTCATCTGGTTCTGATTTAAACTATCCAGTTCAGTATTTATAGCAGCAGTACAGTCCATATAGTCCCCCCGTATGAACGACAGCCTGCCACCTCTGCAATTAGCACCAGCATTATTTTTAGGGATGCAAAGTTTCTCCATCAATTGTGGAGTATGCACATACCCACACACCCCCACACCCCTCCAAGCAACGGGGATCTCTCATTCAGATGAAGAACCCACCAGAAAGCAGGCTGGCCTTTTACAACTCTTTTACCAACAATTTGAAGTTCTCCTCCCCTCCTCCCCCGCAGCCCCCCCCCAACTAATTACCAAGAAGGATGTCTAAACTACTGAAATGTAGAAAATCCAAACCACATTTTTGTATGGTTAACTGTTCAGCATTCAAATTCACGAGACTAATGTAAATCTGGATTTGACTTAGTTAATATCAACAAAAGAATTTCCACTGAACATCAGAGAGGGTCCACTTAGTCTGGGCTCAAAGAAACCAGCATTAACTGTCCTACAAGAAGGAACTAACATAATTTAAAATAAACAATTCCAGAATAGCCAACTTAGAAGGAAACTTTCCTCATAGCCTCATACAGTTAATTTATTACTCATTTGAAGTATAACAGTTTGTATCTCTCACAGCGATATATTCAGACAATTTGGACTATTCAAAGGAACTTAGGGGAGGGAGAGGCTCAACTCTTACTCAGTTTTAGTGCACAGTTAAGCCTGGTTCACTGAACTTTCAAACAACACAGCCTTCCATCCTAGCCAGCACACACGCACTTTCTCACAACTAATACAGCAATCCTTTTGAGAAGACAAACCCACAAATTTCTATCATTCCTCCTAGCTGGATGGGGTCTAACTTGTACATGATCTGCAGAAGAGCGTGAATTCCAGTTCAGACACGAATTATTAATACCGTACTGACTGGCTAGCCCTTGTCTGTGACATGGATGACATGATGCTTACCAAGGCTTGATAACAAATTGGTGACATCTCAAAATGTATTTTGTCCTTGGCATAATGACTTGTGTATGCTGTGACAACCGTGCCACAGACACAGAGTCCTTCAGTGATACCTAGCCTGATAATTAATATTAGCGTGGAGTGAGTCATTTTTATAGCCATTTTACCTGGAAGTAAATGAGTAAAAGGACAAGTGGATGAGCTGCATTCATCAGGCCCACATTACTATTTCTTAACTTCGGAAATGCTAGTATGGATAGTATGGAAATGGGGATGTGTGAGGAAATGTCTAGTCACCATAGTTACATCTTTTGGGCACATCTCGTTTAAATACATCAAACTCTGACCTTAACACCTAGTTAAAGTGGGTGACGGAGGTTCACACTTCTCTCAGTGCTGCTGGTTTCACTGTATCTGAAAGCAGACTCAGAAACAGCGTGGTGTCTAATTTACTTGCAAAATCAAAGAATTCCCATTTCAGGGGTTTCATTTAAATGAAAATTCAGATTCCGGAGAAGAAAACAAAACCCACTAAAACAGGAAGGATGGTATTGTGGTTAAGTTTCTAGTATGGGGCTCTGAAGACCTGAATTATGTTCCATTCCTAGCCCTTCTGCAGACTATCTCTCTGTGACTTTAAGCAAATCACTGAATCTCTCGGTGCTTCAGTTCCCCTTTTCTAAAGATGATGTTGCTGATTTGGTCAGTTTAGATAACGAGCGCTTTCATGTAAGAGCTACCATTTACAATATCAGCACAAGAGAGGCTCTAACCTCAAAACGCTAATAGTAAAATATGTGACCCTATTTACTCGAACTGTTCTTACAAGAAAATAGCAATTTATTAGACTCGGGAAAATATTTTGATTACTCATTGACAAGTGTCTTCTTCATAACAATAACACAACTGAGCTGATTTAACATTCCCATATTAATTCCCACACTGATCGCCCACTTACTATAGCAAATTCTAATTGGCAGACACCTTGGCTTGCCAATTAATCCAGCTTCATAACAGCATCAGTGTTTGCTTCTGTTCTCAAAAATTAGGAACAAAGCTGAAATGGGAGTGCCTGCTGATTTTCTAAGCCTTTCAAGTTGTTTTTGTTTTTTGGGCTTTTTTTTCCAGAGGACTGTCCCTGCCCCGGGGATGAATTCAGAAGGGTGTGGAGGGCCCCCGTAAGGGAATTTATAGTGGGGAATACCATACGTGGTATCACAACCTCCTCCCTCTTGGTGGTTTCACAGGGTGAGGAAAGGCTTGGAGCATAAATAAAGGAAGCTCTGCCTGCATTACACTGCTGCTAGTAGGGCTAAGACTGTGGATTTTGAAAAACAAACTAACAAACAGGCAAATGTCTTGTGTATCCCCAACAGATACAGTACTCTCCCACCTTCAAAACCATCTTCAGAACCATGTTTTCTCCCTTGCTGCCTCCTGCCAGACCTTTCCTGGCATCCACATTCCCCGCGCTTTCTGAACAGATTCTCTCTACCCTTTGTCCCATTTCTAGCCAGTAAGCCATGCTCCTGCTGCAGAAATGCCTCACTATTCCTCTGGATTGTCTGTCATTTTCCAAGCCAATGTTTACAAAATAGGGGTAAGGACTTTTATTTTTAACAAACCCTGAGTTTGTTCTTTATCCTAGCCTTTGGAGATTTACTTGATACACCCTTCAGATCAAAAGTGTTTACTTTCCTGCCCCAAGAAACAACAGAGACGGGGATAGGGCATAACATCTCCCCATCATTTTCTTTCTCCGACTTTGCCTTTCTTTTCGGAGACCATGAGCAGGGAAGAAAGGGAACACGATTTGTTTCTCCACGAGAAACAGTACTTTGCAAAGTGGAGAAAAAAAGGCATTTCACAAGGAAGGCTTTACTTACCAAGCAGACGCTAATTCACCTTGCAATAAGCAAAAAGTGCTTATTAAGCAGAGTGACAGAGCACAGATCAGAATCATCTGAACTGGAGCAGTGCTTTCAACTTCAGCCGTTTCTAGAGTCCTTCCGTGTGTGCCCTGCCCAGCAGCTCTGCAGGGGCACCGAATTTATGCACTGCCCTCTCTGCTGGGTAGAGTAACCTCATTTCATCCAACCCTGATATCATGATGCTCTTTCCAAGGCCCAGATTATGGGGATTTTAAGTAGAGGCAGAGGAGGTAAGGAAGAAAACAGAAGGATGGAAATGGGGGGTTGCAAAAGGAAACATCAATGGGCAAAACTGAAGATCCTAAGAAAGCTTAACTTGTGAACTTGTGGGACCCTCAAGTAAAACCCCAGCTCTTCCCATCGCAATATCTTCGCTCATTGTACAAGTCTCCTCCACATATTATGATTAATGCACGCTTCTCCTGGGCAAGCCCTTTTGAGGCACCTTATGGAGCACCCCAGACCACTGTTGTTGTGATTCACACCGAGATGGTATCAAATTCCGTAAGCAGCAGCCCGGTGCACTTGGCTGTTGGTGTCTGAGCTGGCAGGCTCCCTCCATCCCTCTCCTCAGCGACTGGGAGTTCACCTACCCATTCCAGCTCTGCCAAGCTCTGAAGCTTTGCAACCAAGTATTATTACCACATTCCTGCTCCATGAGGAAGACTTTTTGGACAGACACTTTGTCAGCTGCACTACTCGGTATATGGCAGGCAGACTGCACGTGCACCTCGAGGATCTTTCTCTCCCCTGTGATCTTACAAAATTAAAAATTACATGAGAGTGGAACAGCTTTCCTGGCACGCCTACAGCAACCTGCAGCCAACCTCCATCTCATGTGAGAAACACTCACACCACTGCGCTGCGCGACAGCCCTGCCGCCTCGGCGGTTAGGTGAAGAGTTAGACAATCTGAGCTGTACCTTTGGCTCTGATTTACCCTTCTGTGGCAGAGTTAAGCATTTCAAACCTCTTTTCTTTGGCGGGGTGGCAGGGAGGAAGGGTACTTTGTCTCGTCTAAGTAGACTTGAAGCTGTTAAGGGCAAGGCCTGGTTTTACTACCTGTCTGAACATGAACAGTGCCTTAAACAAAACAGCCATTCAATCTTCTTGCTGCGTGGAGCGCACTACACCAAAGCAAATAGTGGCAAAGCATTTCTCATGATTGCACGTTCAAATTCTAAACTAAGGTTCAGTTCTACCATTCCTTCATGCTTTTGTTTTCCACAAAAAAGCAGCTGAGCTTCCCTCCCCCAGCTGCTTATGCCAAAATTTAGTTTAAGCTCAGTTGCTCAAAAATTGTTTGAGAGGACTCTGAGCAAAGTGAATCTCTGTGCTAGCGCTCAAAATTAATGATGAGCTCTGTTTCTCCAAATTCATGACAACTACAGTCTCACATGACAGAACACAAGGAGTAAATTTTGGTGGCTAAAGCATCACCAGGTATTTCCAGGTTCACCTATTGTGCACTGGCTGCACATCATGACAAGGCGCTATATTGCCATCAGGTTAATTCAGTCTGTGACCACACTGGGTTCTGAAAAGAATACTCGGTCTCAAAGCAGGAAATATATTCCCTCAACTTCATCCCAAAGGACAACTTGTAAGTCCTTGCCAGCCCCTGTCCCCTTAATCATCTGACAGAAACATTTCCTTTTCATTGTCACAAAACATCATGTTGACTGCAAGGGGATAAACATCCTCTCTCTGCTCCTGATGTAAAAAAGCACTCTGGCTGCAAAACCCTATGTCATCCTGCATGTCCCCAGCTGCTTGCGCTCTGGAAGCAATACATTCGGGTATTGGTTCCAGATTCAGGAGTCAGTGGAATTCATCACAAGTTTTCTGTATTTTTGCACAGGCCTGCGCAGATGAATTACTGCACAAGGTACATATCAGGGCACTTGGCTTCCAAAAGACAAGGAATAATCAGAAGAAAGACTTCTTAGCCTTTTAAATAGGTGTTGGTTACTACTTTAAGAAAGCAAATCCTCTTTGGAAGAAAGCACACTTCACTGGGGCCTGCCTAAGGGAGCACACTGGTTTGGGGCACGAAGTTTCAAATCTCGCTGGGTGAGCAGAACAGCATCCCAAGCCTCCTGCACTGGCTGCTGGCAAGGTTATAAATACAGCTGGGGATCGGAACAATTACTTTTAAATCTGATTACCCTATAGAAAACGCCTGGGAAATTCTGTTTTGAAAACTCAAAACCCTGTGTAGCGTCAGCACGCTCCTCTCAGTAGAAGGATCATAGCTTTTTCTGAATATTTTTTGCACTTTAAAATCATTATTATTCTAAATTTGCTCCCCTTCTTGGACATCGAGGTGGCCTGCTCTGGCAGGGGGGCTGGACTAGCTGACTCCAGAGGTCCCTTCCAACCCCTAATGGTCTACGATTCCATGATTTCGGTTATACATTAAGTCTTCTCACCTGTTCTGTCCGTGCTGACCTGTTAGCTTTGAGGAGAGCAGCTATCTTCACCTTAAACCTTCCCACGCTGCTTGCATTGCTTTTCTTGCCATTTTTGCCCGGGCTTCGGGCCGGCTGCCAGGGCAGAGCCCCGTTCGCCACCTGCCTCTAGTGTCCCCTCGCCCCCGGCGCCCTCCCGTGCCCGGCGCTCCGGGCAGCGCCTCCTGCCGGCCAGCCCGAGCGCCAGCCCGCCGGGGCTGTCCAAACCACAGGCAGGGAAGCGGGAACACAAGAGAAACCAGCGTTAGTCGGGCAGAAGCGACGGGGCCACCCGGGGCCGGAGACCACCACCGCGGCGGGGCGGGGCGGAGCGGAGCCCCCCGGTCGCCGCCCGGGGCGCTCCGGCAGCGCCGGCGCCGGGAGCGCTCGGTGGGGAGCCCGGCTCGGCCCG
>VZSF01009057.1:309951-429416 GCA_013398295.1 Chionis minor | reverse complement strand
GGGCCGGGGTCGGGCCCCGCCGAACGCCCCGCTCCGGGGGAGCCCGGCGTGCCCTGGAGCCCGGCGTGCCCTGGAGCCCGGCGCCCCTTCGGGCGGCACCGCGAACCTCCCGGGGCGGCTCGGGGGGAGCCCCGCCACGGCTGGAGCTGGGGCTCGGCGGTTACTGCTCGCCAGCGCGCCCTGAAATTTAATTTTTTGTTAACTTTAAATACTGAGCGATAATCCTGGCCCGGTAATTGGAAAAACTGACATCAGTTTCCCTCTGCCGTGTAAAGCAAGCCCAGTGCTACTTGCAGCCTGTTAAGTTACTTGCCAGCATAAGGATTTTACAACCCTCTCTGCTCTTTCAGGAGGTAATATGACCTAAATGAAACCAAACAGCAAGCTGTTAAATTAGCACAGACAGGAATCCAGCTGCGTACTTTCTTTGAAATCCTCATTAGCATGTTACCCTGAACCGTAAGCCAGCCCAGGGATTCGTTTCTGAGAATACGTCAAGGTTTCTCAACAAGCTGCTGCTGCAAATCTATATCTGACTATAGGGATAAATCCTAAAATCTATGCTTGCCAGTAAGGTCAAGGCAGCCGGCGGAGATGTATCGAACCACACTGTCAGAGGGAGACGTTTCAGGCCAAACTCATTCCTGGTGCAGCACTACTAATTCCTTTGAAGTAACACGAGGGATGAATTTAGTCCCTCATGCTGAAAGATATATCAATAGGAAGCAATTTAGATTGGGCCACTTAAAGTGCATGTAATACAAAAAAGAGAGAGAGTGAGGAGTAATGCTTTAAGGGTTCACAGAGGTTGATTTGTGTAAGCTAGTGAGGTTGTAGCTTTGCTGTCCCCAGGGAAAGTTGGAAGAATGGGAAACTGCCTTTTATGGCTGAGCCTCAGGTTAACAGGAGAGAGGAAAGTAGTTTTAGGATTACTGTGTAAATTGGCAGTGTTACAGGCTGCCCTTCCAAGGTACACTTCAGTAGCACAATGGCATCTATTCACCTCACCCTCTTCCCCAATTATCCGGAGACGTGCCCTTTACGTTTCCTTCATCCACCTTCTTTTTCACACAATGAAACAAATAATGATCTTGTCCGAGTTCCGACATCTCCGTCGGGACTGGGGAAGGGAAAGAGGGAGCAGAGAAATCGGTAACTCAGTTGTAAAACCTTGTTGCTTTGCTCTCTAAAACTTGGGAGTCCGACGGAGCGCGCACAGGGTAACTTCTCATGGAGAGGGTCCTGGCGTTTGACTCGCTTTAAGTCCCAATATGCTTCTGTGGGCTCATAGCAGGGAAACTGCATTATCCTCTGTGGCTGTTAACGATCCCTGCGAAATAGTTTTGGAGCTTTGGGCTTTGCCATAGTGATAGACTGCTAATCTTGTCAGAAAGCGAGCAGTTGTTTGGCCGGTGTAAATTTGCAAATGAATATTTTATTATTTTATAATGGGTGGGAGGCATGTGAATGGAAGACTTGGTCATTCAGAGATTGCAGCCGCTTTTCTCTGGGGATCTCACATTGTGTCTCTCTTTGGCATTTCAGAATAGCTGCTGGAAAGCTGCCCTGCCGTAGCCGCTGACGCTATGGAAGACCGCATCCGCTGGTCTCGGCTGTAGGATGGTAGCGCACAGCAAGGTGTCAGCAGATAATGCCGTTGCAGACCCGAGACGTCTCCTCGACCCTCCAGCACGGGATCGTTCACAGGCCCGAGGCTACCACGGCCCCGGCCGGCCCAGCACTGTGCAGGCACACAGCAACACGCACTTCCGAACTTTCCGCTCGCAGGCAGATTTCAGTAGCATCACTCGAGCAAGCAGCCTGCTGGACGCCTGTGGCTTCTACTGGGGACCCCTGACTGTCAGTGCTGCCCACGAGAAGCTGAAGTCTGAGCCCGAGGGCACCTTCCTCATCAGGGACAGCACGCAAAAGAATTGCTTCTTTGCCATCAGTGTTAAGACTGCAACTGGGCCCACCAGCATCCGGATAAACTTTCAGACTGGCCGTTTCAGCCTGGATGGCAGCAAAGAGAGTTTTGACTGTCTGTTTAAGCTGCTGGAACATTACCTAAGCTCCCCGAGGAAGGTACTGGTTACCCCCCTGCGCAAAGTCCGCGTGCAGCCACTGCAGGAGCTCTGCCGGAAGAGCATTGTGAAGACTTTTGGAAGAGAGAACTTAAACCAGATCCCCCTCAATCCTGTTCTAAAGGACTATCTGAAATCCTTCCCGTTTCAGATATAAGTACAGCATTAACTGTATAAGGACGCATGAGAGATGCGGAAAGAAATCCAGCTTCCTGGGTTTTTAAATATGTTTGACAGTGAGCAAACTTATTTTTGTAGCAATTTACTGTATTTTGGGATGGAACTTGAACACTTGACTTCTTATGTTTACAAAAACTGTTTGCACAAAACTGGGGTTTTAAAACCCTGGCATAATTTTTCTGCCAAGCAGAATATTTTATTATTTTATAATATTTCTAATGATATTAACATAATAAACTTTATTGTGAAAGTTTTTAAAAAAAATAGCATCTCTGTTTTCAGTTTTAAAGGCTCCAGTATGTATCCTGCTGCCAAACTTTAACTGCTAATTGAGTGTGTGTAAGTGCAGACAACAGACAGGTCTCCAGGTCCTGCTCTTTGCTCTACTGAAGTAGCCTGTTTTAGTGCTAGGCCAGCAGACAGAGGATTCCTGCTCCAAAAACCCTAAAATAGAACGATTGCGAGCAAGGAGAAAATGTATGCAGAATGAATCTGCCTAGGAATCTCTCTTCTAAATCCCTGACAGCAAGAACAGTGTGTTAAGACTACCACGGTGCGTAGTTTTTGAAGGAGTGAGTCAAACCCCTCACTGAGCCAACTGCGCCAACTCTGGCTGCCTTATTTCTATTAAAAGCTACGAGGTTCTAAGCAAGAGGTTGCTGTCTGACATAACCCAACCACATGAACATCAGTGGGGAAAAATAAAACTGCCCAGAAATGCCATTCACATATTTTAAAAGGCCATGAACACTGTATCATTATGATGCGTTGGGGGAAGGCTACCTTAGTTCTCCCTTTAAACTGGCATATACAAAATGGCCAAGACGCAGACATCTTTAGACTTCAAAAAAGGTGTTTCTTGTCTTAAATTCCTGGTGATCTATAGAGCACAGACTTGATCCTTTAAAAGAACTTATGACATCACGACAGGATCCAGAGAGCATAAGCCTATAGATTTGCAGCTGTAATTTCTAGCAGCTAAACTGCATTCAGAGAAAGTTAAAATAAATTAGACTGTTTTGTAATACCGTTTGTAGGAAAGTGGTGAAGGTACCATTGGTTTTCTATCTGCTCATAAAATGCAAAATGAATGCTCCGTAGAGCTAACTGTGAATGACTTGAGATGCCTAATTTGGCAAAATGTCACCTGCATTATGATAAAGTGATTCTCCCCTCCCCCAGCATTTCCTGAAATCCATGAAAAGCTGACTTAGAAAACCAGCTGAACCAAATCACTTCAAAGAAGGCACGGTCTTTCACAGAAATGTACTCTATCAGCACAGATCTACGGTGCTTACAGTAACTGTAAGCAGTAAATGAAGTCATCTTTAGAGTTTGGAAGATAAAAGGTCTCTCCCTCTACTGTAATTCATGTTCCTTTTAAAGCTAAAGCTACTTTTAGGAAATGGCGGGTATGTGTTACATAGTGTTCCTTACTGAATAATTTGTTTAGTATCGTTTACTCTACAAACTCTGCTCTTACATTGTTGATGTTTCTTTGGAATAAGTAGGTTTCCTCCTCAAACATGACTAAGGATCACTCACAGGGCACTGGACATTGTGAAAAAAGGGAAAAAGAACGAACATGCAGGCAGTATCACGTGAGTCTTCACTGTCCTGCTTCCCTAAAAATGTTCTTTGGATCAGTCTCCCATTCCCTTGTCAGCCATCCCTGGCTGAGACTAGCAGATTTAATTCTAAAGCTGGAATTAGTTGCTGAATGATGCATTTTCCCACAGCAGCTGCAAGGATAGAAATTGGGGAGGTAGTGAATGCTGTGCTATGCAGCAGATAGGAGATTGCCTGAATGTGGACAGCTTTAAGAAGTTAAATTGCAAAAAAAAAAAAGTCTTTGTAGGGTGAAGGCTGCCAAACTGGTTTGCTGTCAGCAGAGATTATTATCCCTTTCCCAATCCTCTTTTCCCAGCCCCACACTGTAGTATCTTTTAACCCTTCAACCCCCAAACTAACGATGCTTGCCTTGCTATGTAAGTGAGTGCCCATGTGATAGCATTAGTGGTAGAAACAGCACAAGGTAGCTTACAAGGTTCTCCACTACCCGATAGAGAGAGAAAAACCCCCAAAACTAGACCTAGATATACGGCAAGGGGCTTCCCACTGAGAGGTATGGAATGAAAAGCACAAGGATTGAGCCCATTTCACTTTCTTCCTGGCAGAAACAAACCTACTTTCTTTCTCTCTCCCTTCTACTGCTTTAGAGTAAGTTCAGCGGAAATGATCCATATCCTTCCACATGAAATGCCTAAATCCCTTCATTTCATCTTTAATATGAAATGCAAATGTGGGATAGCTCTGAAAAAATATAATCAAAATTATAAATAAGGACAAGAAGGTCAGAATTGTATAAAAGGTCTCTTAAGGAAAGAGGAGACAAAGCTGGCTAGTATTTTTAAACTACGTATCTTTTCACCTCCATTGTTTTTCTTCCCATTCCTTCCTTTCCTTCTCTCTTTCTCTCCCCAGCATACAATACAGTGGCCAGGCAGATTCTTTTTCTAGCAGGTATATGGAGGTTGCTCTGAAGCAACCGAGAAATCCTAACCGCAGTATGTGTGTTCACAATGTTACTCTGATTTGCCCTCTGCAAAAGCTAATGAAGGGCTCTCCAAAATATCTGCTTACCTGTGTAAGGGCTCTGTCACATATATCTAAGGGGCACAGTAGGAGTCTCCTGCAGATTTCTGTAGTAATTCCAGCCGTCAAATCTCTCATCCTCTGTTTAATAAAGTACCACCAAGGTCAAATAGGGAATTTGCTGTATTCTGCACCTAAAGCAACAGAAACACATAACAGTGCAGTGATTTTAATCCTCCCTGCATGAAGAGTGGTGTTTCCAGTCCCTCCCTCTCTTGCCCAGCTTTTTCCTCTGACCTTTTCACTCCTGGCTGTGGCTGAAAAGTGAAGTAAACAGTCAATCTGGTAAAGGACTACAGAAGAATTTGAGCCATGCTCAGGAGCAGAGCAAAGCCATGTTTTTTTTGACGAGACTGCAGTATTTATAGTTAGTAGGGAAGGGACAGTTTTAAAATAAACCCATTTGCAGCAAGGACCCTGGGGGTCTCTGTCCCCAAGAGCGCAGCAGGGTGAGAACTGTGCAGCAGAGTCCTGCTGGGACACCACCCAGCCCTGCTCCACTGCAATGCTCCTGTGACTGTCCGGGCAGCAAGATTGAGGCTTCCTCGCTTTTTGAAAACTGAAACACACATTTGCTTTCAGAGTAGGTTAATTTACATACCATGCTGCAGCTGTAACACATTTGCTATCGAATTGAGCTGATGAATAGAACTATAGGTGTTCAGAGAACCTGGTTAATTGAGCCATGAATAGTTACTGAATGCTCAGTACGAGTCTCTTGAATGACAAGCATGATCTTACCCACTGTGTAGCTGCGGTCACACTAATTCTGTTATGACTGGAGTCATTTACAAGAAGTGAGGCTTCAGCTGCAGTCAGCACTGGTGCTATTTTCAACAGTCAAAAAAAAAGTGTCCCCTAGGGCAACACGCTGACCGTATCTAGCCATCAATACTTTTCACCCAGCTTGTACTTAATCCTCTATTGAACCCTGTACGCACCTCCTGAACCTTCTCCTTCAGATCCAGCGTCAGCCCTGTCTGTTGTGCTGGGCTCTCGCTCAGTCCCTGGCTCTCCTTCCACCCCTCCGTTCACGGTGCTGACAGCTGTGTGAAAGTGCATTTGTTCATTAACTCCAGCTTTGAGACAGAGGCTGCCTAACGGTGACTTCATCTGGACTCTACGTTGCTTTCTGTGCAGCCAAAGCGTAAGCTAACAACTGCATGTGCAGTAGGTTTCCAGGATGTTCCTCCCAACTGCAAAGACGTGTCGTTCAGGACTTCTCAGTGCCACTGACTTGTCTGTTGTCATACTCCTGCATAGTACGCAGATCCTCTCACTGTATCTGACTTTTTCCTCCACAGTTGTTCTTCAACATAGCCACCAAATCTGCTACACCTGGCTGCAATTTGCTCTGCATCACCATGGGACAACAGAAACACAGGCCAACAGGGAGCATAAAGAAAAGCCCAACTTCTCCCACCCATCCCAACATGTAACCGCTGCTCCAGTACGGCAAGGCAGCAAAGGCCAAAGAGTCAGGATATCAACTCCTGATTGACAGATGGGTGTTAGCCACGTGCCAGAAGTATCTCCCCTCTGTCTGGACCACAGTTACATGCTTTGGATGTCTTTACTGAAGACAAGAAAGATAGAGATGATGCTTGTGCATAGCAAAGCAATTGCCCTATAAGCCTTTAGCTACGAGGAGCAGGTATTGTGAGGACAGAACAGCAGCCAAACAGAGCAGAGCAAATAGCTAACCGTGCCACAAGCCACATTTGCTCAGCCTCCTTCCTTCTGCTCCTCTTGATAATATAAGCAAGGCAGAGTAGGATCACCTTTCTATTGTTCTTTTAATCTCAGTTATAGGTATACATTTTGTAGCTTCCAGCCATGTAGAAGAATGACAAATCCAGCCTTAAAGAGTTCTGTCTCCTGTGAATCACTACTACCTGCCCTGCTTCTGCTTGTGAGCACAAATGTTCATCTTCACTAACAGAGTTTTGGTTTTTTTGTTCTTTTCTGCTAACTGAAATAAAGCAACTGTGAAGATTTAGTCTTTTTTTGCTGAATAAGATCCACTGGCCACTGTGCTGTGCTTGTGGGTGTGCACAGTCCCTCCGGACATGGCTCTGGAAGTAAAGTTCTGAGTGGTAAAAAGGGGGAACTTTCTTTACATGATCAGTATGCTTTTTATCAGAAGCTTCTTACACACTTACCTATTGCCAAACACATCACTTTTTTTCACAGAAATACTCATCAAATGCCTCTTTCTTCCCAATGTAAGTAATTCCTTTGTAGTTTTATTCTATTTGGCTTAATCTTAACAGTATCCTTGTTTACACATTATTCTGAATTCTAGAGCCTGTAGTTGTCTCTGCACTTTCAACGTAGCTATAAAGCCATCCTTTAATTTGGTTCCAGTGGTCCCAGGTTAACTTCAGGATGGAGTGAAAAGTCACCAGTGTACTGGCAGATGAGTATGTTGTGACTGTAAAAGAAGCCTCTGAATTCAGTTACCTTTATCTTAGACTGAAGAGCTTCGATAATTTCACCAGTTCCTTCCATCTTTCACAAAGTTTAAACTGAAAATAAGGTGCTTTACTAAACTGGTCTAATAGGCACCCTAGAGGTAGCATGAGCACAGGACAGCCAGCAGCTGCACGAAGTCACGGGAGGATGGAGGAGTTCCCACGGATCCTGAGTTGAAGGACACCCTGCAAGACGCAGAGACGATACTGTAGACCTATTATTTCTCTTGGTAAATCTACGCTAGTCATAACATTTACATACTAGAGTGAAAGTCTTAGCTCCGGTGAAATCAATTTCCAGGGAAGATCAGCTTTTCTATATATAGTATTATTAAATAACAGTAAGTATCTTTTAAATATTAAACCTAAGAGCTATGGTGGCATCATGAAGATTTATTACTTTATAGAGCCCCAGCTAAATCACAGGTTGAGGGAGATGTGAAACAATACATATACCATTCAATTTTGATCCTGGAAGTGTGAATACAAGACTGCGGGCAATTTCCTGCCCCAATTGTTTCCAGCTCTGCAGAGTATTTGCAAGTCTCCCCTATGCCCTTCAAACTGAAACTGAAAACTATGTTACAATTTCACCCTCATCAAACTTTCCCCAAATGAACTTCCCTACAGCAGAAACTAATTATTACTGGAATTTGAGTCAGATTGAACTGTCAGGCTGAGATTTTAGGTATCCTCTCTGGGATTCGAACAACTCCTGGATCCCAGATAAAGCACTGAAAACAAAAGTGAACATAAAATATCCTCACAAAAATATTACAACACAGACTTGAGTAAGGCTTACAGATTTTGTAACACTCAGTGACAGAGTCTCGTTTGGTTATTTTGTGACCTGCCTGTATGCCATCACTGTTCAGGCGATCTAGAGAGATCTGGAGATGGAGCTGGTATATCCTGTAGATTCCTGACACCGAAGTAGCATAGGTGTGATCTCTAGCATTACCACTAGGATGAATCTGGGAGACAGATATGCTACTTTCTTAACTCCCCCCAGATAAAAAACAGTAAATCTGCTTGCTAGACTCTTCTGGCACGTATTCTACATGCACAATCTGTTCAGAAATACTTTTGACAAATACTTCAGACGTTGTTTTAGTTTTTCTGTCCCTTTTACACTCCTGTGCGCTCTCACCAGGTAAGTTGCTCACACCAGCTATGTTGCTCACACCAGCTACTTTCAAGGGCTGACTTAGGTGCAAATGCAGAGCTTTCAGAGGCAGATGCCTAACTGCCAGGGGGCAATTAGAATTGTACATTAGGTGCCTAAACGACATTGTGTGAACACTTCCCCAGGTTCCTCGCTGGTTCCAACAAGGCCAGCTATACAATGTAAAATGAAGTAAGCCATGAAAGCTTTACAAGTATTACATAGCAATTTCTTTCTGTTTTAAAAAAGCTGGAGCTACAGTTCAGTACCTCAAGCCTTTTTCAGCTGTGAAATAGGAGTTTGCCTTTTCAAGTAAAGGGGTGTTCTTTACATAATCTTGCACAGTCACTCAGTAACTACATGATTAATGGTAAATCCATCATTGACCTGTGACTAAATGTACCACGTGTAAGTTACTATCTTAGGCAATCGCAGGTCTTTTTGTTCTGGAAAACCAGGAAGAAGGGAAAAGCAGAAAGAATTATGGTTTTGTAGGAAGAGGAGAAAATACTTGTCAGGGTGTCTGTAAAACTAGCAGCCAACATAAACTTTTCACAAGCAAGAGAGAATAACAGCACAGTAGTCCAGAGCACAAGCCTCATTCTTGTAGTCCACAGCTCTGCAATGTATCATGTAGCTATCCCCTATATGTATTTGGCATATACCATATTTGTATAATTATATGCAAAGTAGATAGTGCCTTTCTTAACGGTAATAATTTCGGTTCCAGTATTCTCAGTCCAGCCCATTTGGTAATGTAATTTCCATTTTCATACAAGAGTTTCTGGCTGCTGTAAATTTTCTCATTACTGTTGTTGCAGAGAAAAAGCTAGTGCCTGGCTGAGCAGTGTTAAAAGAGCATATGATCAACCTGCTTGGTCAGTGTAAGTTTGCTATAGCTTTCCTCTCTATGGACATTAATTACAAAGGTCCAGGTGTACAATGGCTTTTACAACCAATATTGTTGCTATAATTTGCTGATATGCCAAATGATTCCTAAGTTTCCATTCAGTAAAAAAAAAAAAAAAAAAAAAAGGCAGCGGCTGCAGCGTCAGAAATCTTAGACCTTACAGGGGATTCACCACTGGCCCAGAGGGCAGAGCTGTCTGAACCATCTCAAGCCTTATGCACGCACTGTTTTATAGCACTCAGTGTGCTGTTGTACACTGCGTTTGTGTACACTTCCAACAACCGATATGTGTACATCTGGTGCTGTAATTCATCCGCTCACTGTAAAAAGCAGTAAACTCCTTTCTGGAATGGAAAGCTGAAGCATCGAATCATAGAATCGTCTAGGTTGGAAGGGACCTTTAAGATCACTGAGTCCAACCATCAACCTAACACTGACAAAACCACCCCTAACCCATGCCCCTCAGCACCACGTCTGCCCGGCTTTAAATACCTCCAGGGATGGCGATTCCACCACTGCCCTGGGCAGCCTGTTCCAACGCTTGATAACTCTTGCGGTGAAGAAATTTTTCCTAATATCCAACCCAAACCTCCCCTGGTGCAACTTGAGGCCGTTTCCTCTTGTCCTATCGCTTGTTAATTGCGGACCGACCCCCACCTCACTACAGCCTCCTCTCAGTAGTTGTAGAGTGAGAAGGTCTCCCCTCAGCCTCCTGTTCTCCAGGCTGAACAACCCCAGTTCCCTCAGCCACTCCTCATCAGACTTGTGCTCCAGACCCCTCAGCAGCTCCGCTGCCCTTCTCTGGACACGCTCCAGCACCTCAATGTCTGTCTTCTACTGAGAAGCCCAAAACTGAACACAGTATTTGAGGAGGGGCCTTGCCAGTGCCAGCTACAGGGGGATGACTGCTTCCCTAGAGGGGAAGCAGGAGCCTAGAAGGCTCAGAGATTACATGAGTTTTTGCACACAGGGACAGTAAATAGTTTAAGTGAAGTATTGTAGCTCAGAGTCATGAACAGATCCCTTTCCAAGGCATAAGGAACCCTTAGTTTCATTCTGGACTCTGACAAAAATTTATTTTATATATCATAATACTTTACCTTGTTGTCTCTCCCCCAGCTTTTAACTGTATGGGTAATTTAAACTTATTTTTCAGAGCACATAAAAGAATGTGTATCATTTTTTTTGACGATTAGGCAACACTACAAGTGTTTCAGTAACAGTACTCAGTAAAGAGAGGTTTGGCTTTTTTTTAGTTCATTATGGCCTATTCTCTCTAAGCACAAGAACTCCACGTCCTTCTGACAGTAGGATAAAAGTCTCTTGATTTAAAATCTGAGTCTATAAACCTCCCCATACCTTCATTCCCTTACCTGTGCAATGGCTATCATGCTCTAGTCCTGGAAGATTTACAGTAATACACACATGTATTTAGGAAGAACCTTTAGGTTCTGGGGAATAAAAGTACAAAGGCCTATGCATCAAGAAATATTTGCTGATTATTTTCTCTTATGTTTAAGTATTATTTTATATCTACTTTTAAAACAAATATGGCTAATGAGGAAAAAGTTATCCATGTGAACCGCACAATATGTACTATCTTTTTATTATGCTTTGGAACTAATAAAACCTACGTAATCTCTCTTCCTGATAAGTGTAAGTTATGCACTGTATGCAAAACCATACACAAGCTCACTGCCAAGGTGAATATAATGACAATTTCAATCACAGATACTGAAATAGCTTAGGACTTCCAAATTGGCATTAAAAGACACAAGCAAAGAGCACAGGTAGAGCTATGCCTGTATACTAAATATAAAGTGAGGACCACACAGTCCGGGGCTGCCTTTCTCAGCCATCCATATTATGTTCTCCTTGCTGTCCTACGTATCTCATTTCCTATGTAATTTCAATACTCTTTAAAGAAGATGGTGATCTTAAAATGCAGCACATATCACATCAGTCCAAAGTATGTTTTTGGACTGGAAGCCCAGATAGATAGGTTTTAGCAGTGACATTTTGTCCTGGTTTGAGGTAAAACAGGACCAATTTTGTTCGGTAACTCTGCTTTCTAACTGGGCCTCTTCTTACTGCTGAAATTAACAGCATATTGTGCAGAAAACTGCTCTTTCTCAGAGTGATAAGACCCATGTTTATAGCTGATGCCAAGGCACGGTATGCAGAGAGGCCCTTGCTTAGACTTACTGCGATAACGACCAAGGCCAGACACCTTGGTATTTGCCCTGTTGGAGGGCTGGAAGCAGAGAGGCGTAGAGGGGTCCCGTCTGTGGGGAGGAGCAGATAGGACAGGTGACCCAAAACTGACCAAACAGTGTATTCCATCCCATCTGCATCATGCTCAGTATAAAAGCTGAGGGATCAAAGGCTCAGCATCCGTTGTTCCGTTCCGTTGTTCCGTTGTTTCAGTTGTTCCGGTTTTATCCGTTTCCCGTTTTACGGCTTCACCTTCTTCTCCGACTTGCTTGGGCTTTTGCTCTTGCTGGGACTCTTGCTTTCCTTCTTCAATGGCCGGCGTCCGAGGAGGACTCCATCGGTTCGTCGGCCTTTGATCCCGACCCGTGTGTTCCTGGATCCAGTTCCCTTCCGTCGCTGAGTCCGGTCTGGGACTTCCCAGTGCCTGCTGGTGACGTGATTGTCATCCTGGGAGCTTGATACGGTTTTGTATATATTTCATTATTTTCTTTTGTTATTTTATTCTTTATATTTCATTAAAGTAGTTTAGTTCTTACTAAACTAGTCTCTCTTCTCTCTCTCTCTCCTGCTCGGCAGGAGAGAGGGAACATCTGTCGCTCGGCTTGCTTGGGCCGATCCGGCCCCAACCCACGACACATTTCTACTGGAGAAGAATAATCTCTCCTGACTCCTTAAAGTTTAAAACACCACAGTTCATCTGCCAGACCTGAACTTCTGATCCAAGGAAAAGGAAAAGCTGCTGTAGTTACACTGTACACGAACCCTTATCTGTTAATATCGTATGCTAAACGCAACCCATAGACATATTACAAGCTGGTATTAATAGGCTTTGAGTGAATTTATGAGAGCTTCTGTAATTCCGCTAGCGTGAATGCTGTCCATTGGTGGAACAAAAAAAAATTAAAAAAAAAAATCACTGCGGGGCCAGCTTCACGTGAACTCTTGGTTTAACTAATGGCCAGCGACCTTCAGGGTTTCTTACAGGGTCTAATTCAATCTCTAGTGAAGTCAACAGAAACCAAACTGGGCTCAAAAGAAACCCTGAGAGAAAATGTTTTTCTCTAAAGGAAGATTCTGTGTGAAATCTGGGAAGGCTGTAGCATGTCAGACGAGATTGGAAAGCATCCTGGAAGGCTGTGAAATTTTGGAAGGAGGTAATGCGTTCGAGAGAATGAGAGAAAATATTTGCTTGGTTTTGAAAGAAGCACACAGAAGGAGTAACAGCTGCACGGGTGTACAGGTGGTTCTCACAAGTTCTCTTGCCAGCTGTAATCGGTTATAAAAAAGGAGTCCCAAGTGCAGAACAATCATATCACTAGTTTGGAGCTTTTCACTCAAGCATTCAGACATATTACATAATCCATCACAGTCCAAAAGCTGCTCAGTTTCCACTGACAATGGTGAAGGCCTGAGCCCTTATTGACAACTTGGAGAAGCCATTTAATTAATTGCCATACAAATTATGCTACTGGTGGTCCAAAGTTTTAAAACTTGAGCTTATTGCAGGGCAGTTTTAACAGCCTTTAGCACTTGAGCTGAAATGAATGCATTCTCTTTTATTCAAGCTTAATCCACATTAAGCACACAATTTTGCAATTAAGATAATGTGCTGATTGTAAAGGAAAAACAAAGGAGGCTGAAGAGACACTTATTAAACACCTTCATAAGGCAGTGTCTTTTTAAATAACCATGAGCAAAGTATTTATGAATCTCCCTCAGTCTGAGTCATAAAGTCCTTATGTAGCAAGGAGATTATGGGAGTAGCTTGGCCTCACCAGAGATAAAACATACAGAAGTGGCTGAATTCAAAATACTCTATTGAGTTAGGTGGTCGTTATACATTTAGATTAGGACAGTTTTGACCAAAGTGCAGCTCAGAAAGTTCTGTAAAATAGTACCTTGCAAAATTGTTCCAGAATCTAAAGGTCTGACCTGTGGAGACCACGTGTCACCATGTCAAAACAGATTAAGGGAAAAGAAACTCAACTCAAAACAAGGATAACTACAGTCTACTCACTTTTACTTCAGTCTTTTGTAGGTCTTCCTTGTGCTTAGTTGCATAATGAGAAGCACAGACTGTACACTCTAGCTCAACACGCGCTGGCAATCCAAACACAAGAAAAACAAATCCCTTCCTTTTAATTCAAGTCCATCCTGCTTCCCATGATTTCCTGTCCTCCAGCGCAGTTCAGTTCCTAGGAAGAGTTGCACAATACAAATATACTGTTGCCTGTGCTAACAAAATAATTGACCTGCCATGAAAAAACTGGCATAAATATTATCTCCTCCTGGTAACTACTAAACAGCTAAATTGCATGTGGTAATGCTGTTTGCTATTAATGTAATTTTAAAGAGACATAATGCTTACAAATTTAAACAGACCAGCCAGTGGCCTGTTCCATGCAGAGTGTACAACAAATGGCACATTTTACTATAAAACAACTACATCAGAACCACTGCAGATAAAAAACATATTTCCCAGTCACAGTCCTCTAAATTTACTGGTCAGATACAATCCTCCAGGAAATTAAAGGCTTGGCGGGGGGGAGGGGAAGCATCATCAAACAATACTTACTAATGTTATGGATGATGGAGGGGAACAATCAGCTTTTCACTGAACTCAATTTCTGCTTTACAAATCAATTCCAGTTTTCTGCTCTGTATGGTTCAATATTAAGAGATTTGAGGAGGATGAGCTAGTCAATATTCCAAACCTGGTACAGTTTTATTAATTTTACTGTAAGCTTAAATGAATGAAATATCCTCATCGTATGATCCAGTTGGAGCTCAGACTTGCAAACGCTAGTCCTGCTTTGGAAATACTCCAGTCCACGACCTCTGCTTCACCCACTTCAGGAAACGGAGCTGATAACCCAAAAGCAAGTCCAAGGAAAGGAATTAAGCATCTGGAGACTTCAGTGCGCATAGGAGAAGTAATAAAGATTTAACAGTGAATAACTAAAATCCAGAAATAATTCTGGAGCAATGATTAAATCACAGGATTTCTCAGGTGCAGGGAGCAACTGAAGCAGCAGGTTGCAGAGCTCCCCTGCTCTCCTCTGCTCAGCCCAGAGACGCGCTGCTCTGTGCAGGCTCCACAGACCAAAGGACCTTCTCTTCCTCCACAGAAGTCTCTGTAGTGCAGGACCTCTGCCTCTGAGGGAGCCAACGAGGACTTGAGGCAAATCCTCTCCCAACACTGAATCTGTTTGGAAGCAAGGGCTCTGGCTGCTGGACTGTTGGGAGGGGGGTGAGGGGGGAATAAAATGTTTCTTGGCAAATACAACTACCACCTCAGGACTCTCATGTTTGATGGTGGAACGCTGTGAAAGGGCAAGAGCATCCATACACCTAGGACAAACATCTCCTAAGAGCAAGAGCATAAAAAGGAGAACTTTTCAAGAACTAAATACTTCTATGCATCTCTACTGAAGTTGGGAGAGTTTTGCTATTGATTGTAGAGGCAGCAAAAGCAGGACTAGATTGCGCGCGCATCAGGCTGACACAACAGAAACTCTCCCTCCTAGGACCAGTTGAGAGCCTTGATTTCAGTAGAAAGGCTTACTCACTGTATAATGACCCATCAAATACCACCTGGCCTGTGCTAGTCAGATCTGACTGTAAAGTGCCTGCACGGCTCTGACAGTAACAGAAACAGGATGTCGGTAGTTGACAGGAAGTTCAGGTGTTAGAGTACAAGAAAGTCAGAAGTGCTTCCCTGCCAACTCTGGGGTTTGCACACAGACAGAAAGTGTATGACCTAATTTAGGAGAATCGGCCTGCAGATCAGAATATTAGTCGTCTATTTGCCACCTCATCAATGATAAACTTGGATCTGGTTGCTCTTCTACTTCAGCAGCTTGCCAGCGCTCAGATGTTTAGAGGCTCTGCTCTGCTTTTCAGCACGTGATATGAATAACGCTGAGATTTCATTTCAGGATTTTGTTCTTTCCTTTGTTTTATTTTGAAAATCCCAAAGGACATGGCTAAAAGCCACAGTCATATCTGGTTCAAGATTTTCACATGTGATAATTCTCTTGGAAAGACGATTTGCCTGGAAATAGTACTGTTTGAACATAGTTTTGTTACTGTTAGCGAGGGTTGTTCCTTCCCTTGTTCTGTTTCTCTATTCCACAGAAGGGTCTTTGTAATCCTTCAGTTCTTCAGTTCATATATATGCCTTCCCTAATGCACAAGGAACTTCAGGCTTAGGTATTTGGACAAGTGCCTTGCCATGCGATTTAAGGAAGACCTATTAAGCCTTCCATGCTGAGGATAAGGCCCCTTTGAAGTTCTTGTTAGTTAGTCCCCACATCATGCATTTATGCTCTTCCACCGTGCCTTATTTCTGCTGTGTGGCCTCACACACTGCTACTGATGACTGTGCAATCAACTGATGTGAGCTGCTGTGGGTTGTGTCTCCCGGACACAGCTCCCAACAGTGAAACAGCTTCTCTCCAGCTAGCACACAGCAACCTTGTGTCAATGACAGAATGTGGTGTACAGGGAGGACACCTTGTCCCATGAAGACCACTGATCTCTCTTGTTGATGCAGGAAGAGGAAATCAGAGAGAAACTTGTGGATTATATTCCACTAATAGCCTATAATTCTAACAGCTGTATTTTTGACCAATACCTAGCTACCAGTTCCTATGGAAAGGGGCTCGTTTGCTTTACGTGAACAAACAAGACTTTGTAGACAACTTTCTACAGAGGCAACGCAGGGAAATCATGTCATGAACCCATTCTCTCTTCTTCTCCACCCTTCGCCTTCTCCTCACCCCAGTGACACTTAAGAGGTTTGTCTGCACTCACACACAGTCTGTGGGACCCCAGTTCCCTCTAAAAAAACCTCTGCTGGCTTCAGAAGTCTTGTAAAACCACTGCGTTACATCCAGGCTGCAAGTAAGCAAAGCCAAGGACAGACAGAGTGACAAGGGTTGCCATCCTGGCTCCCTCACTCTCAAAAAGCTGGAAAATGTGGAGGTGAAAGGGGCCATGCCTTCAACTGAAAGCAAGGAATAGGGGATTTCCCCCCTCTTCCCAAGAAGAAATCTATAAGGAAACTATTGTGGCCTTTACCTATCTGTGTGTTTCCTCCTGTGGGATTTCCCAAAATTGTTGTCAGACAAGTTGTGAAATGTGCCCTGTCCTTTCAGAGTGGGACGGGGCAAGTACAGACTTGCTGGAGCTGGATGACAGCAGAGGACAGAGGTAGCTAGACTTTCTCCCCCTGTGTCTCTGCTGGCACCTGTCAGAAGTTATGCAGTACAGGAGGGGCTGAGTCTGAGCCAACCTACTTTGGCTCTCAGCAGGCGTTAGTCATTTTGGGTTGATAATGGTCTAAATACAGACACCTAGCTACTGGTTGGCAAGCTTGAATCTGCCTGCCACGGACATAACTCCTGATAGCAGGAGTCCCGGGCACCCACATCAGCCGAGACATACGCTGCCAGTGACTGGCAGAAAGCAGAAGAGAGGAGGTAGGTGGGGCGTAGATAGGCACAGACGGACACGAGATGGCCTGGTGACTCCTCCCATGTCTGGTGAGGCAATGGGAATGTACTCAGGTAAGCGAGAGCCAAACCAGAGATTGCTGGAGCTATTTGAAAGTAACAACAGAAACATTTAGCGTTGGGAAAGTGGTGCCCGTTCACTCATTATGATGTTGCTATTGGAAATTTCCGTGATTTTCCTTAAAATGGTGATTTGACACACTTTGAAGTCCTTACTTGGTAGGGCAAATGTAGTTGCTCATGGAAGTGAAAAAGGGTCTAATTTTATCCAAGGAGGTATAAGGTAATTCCTTTAACCATTCATACATGGCCGATCCTGCTCCTCTTTCTACCTATACTAGATAATTCTTTCCACTTCCCTCCTAGAGTTACAGAAATACTACAGTGCCTTCAGTACATTCCTGTAATACATATATTGTGCTCCAAACTGAAACTGAGAAGCTGTTAAAAGACACTCTCTAAAAAAGCAGGCTCATCCATACCATTTATGTAGCCCCACACTGAAGTGTTAAAGGTAGCCTGAAGGACTTAGTCCAACTATCTTGACCCTCAATAGCATGGCCAGTATAACCTTTGAGTTGTTCTAAATCAAAATGTATCCTCTCTTAGCACATTGGTTGAGCCTGTTAAGTAAACCCAGTCGCAAGCTATGTCTTGCACTCCTGAAAGTGAAAATTTTCTCAATAGTTTTAGCTCTTTCCTGTGAGCCAGTAACTAGAATGCTGTTGGCTGCACATTTCGTGTGATAGAAACAATGCAGGCAGGGTGTTTTTTAAACAACTCAAGAGTGTGATGTCACAGACAGCTGAGACAATCCAGCAACCTTCCCCCACAACCTGGCCTTTCTCTTTCTCCACCCTGCTCCTGGGCAGCAGAATCCCACCTCAGCCTTCATGGTTATTCACACCCTTCCAGAGACAAGACAACTTGCTGTCTTGGGGAGAGGGGGGTGGAAATTCAGTCATGTTACATTAAGGAGCTAAAAAGGCTTAAAAAAAAGCATCCAAGAAATCTCAGAACTGGTGCAAAACAGCAACAGGAATATATGGCTAGGATAGATCAGGATTTTTCAGATTCTAGGATTACTGGTTGTTCTGTTATTTGTGTTAACCTTCACTTTATTGCACTAAGAAACACTCTTGTGTATTGCAGAACAGGGAGAGCTTCTAGGATGTACCAGCTCCAGTCTGCTTACCAGATCTGGCAATTCAGTCATGCAGAATGTCAACAAATTACAAACTTCTCAATCTAGACCAGAGTCACTGAACAGCTATTGCAGGAGACTGCTGTTGAGCTTAGCAGGATCATACTGGAAATAGAATGCTGAACTGAAAGCACGTACCCAATAGCTGAATCAGTTATTCAGAGTCTATTAATAATGTGGCAGGTAAGATCCAAACAAGCATATAAAGTGATTGACTCTGCTACTTCTAGCACCAAAAGGGAATGGCCTTTCTCATATGAAAAGCCTGCTGAAGAAAAAATTGAGTGCAAAACTTTCTGTTAGGAAGGATGTTAAAAAATTTAAATGCTAAATTTAGATTTCATTGGAAAAAAAACCCCACCAACCCAACAGCCCAAAACCAAACCAAAATAGCTGTAATTAAGGCTGAATATTTATGGAGTAAAATAAAAGACTGACCAAGAGAAAAAACCATGCCACTGACTAATCCAAGAACATTTCAGATTTACAGTGAACTGCATTAGCAAGCAATTCAGAATTAAGACCTCAGTTTTCCTCAGACTTTTTTAGGCAAAATTCCCATTGAAGTTGCTGCAGAAAGTTGACAGTGATTGCAAAACTTAATTCAAAAGGGAACTCGGAAAGATCTGAGTTTTTGCTGAAACATAGGAAAACTCTTTTGCACAAAAAGTAATTGAGGGGTTGGAGAAAAACAGCCCAATTTATTTGCGTAGTTACATCTTCTTCATTGGGTCAGATTTAATTTGTGATTTCATGGGTAGGGCCATCAGATGTCAGCTTTCCAGAAACTAAGTTCTCCCCAGGGGAAGGGCTGCAGCTGAATAAGAGTCTAAGCATCTGATCTATTGGCAATGGAGAGAAAGTTTCCAATGATCCGCAGAGATTTACATCTCAGAACAGGAAAGAATAGCAGAGTCTTTTCTGAGCGCATGAAGAATCAAAGGCTTTTGGCCAACAGCAGGCACATGCAGAAACTACCACGAGGCTTTGTTTGGATGACTTGTACATACAGACCATGGCTGGCTGAAAGCAGGCATACAACACAGTACTGAGTTCTTGGAAAAATGGAAAGGAGGAGGAAAAAGGAGGGGGGAAAAAAACAACACTAACTTCTTTTACTTACTGGAATCCAAGATCATCTTCACAGAAAATGTGGTTGGTTACTATAATTTGGAAAATGACTGTTGTAATCTGCCCGTTGATAATTCCCTGAAAAGAAAGAGCAGGCTTTAGGCCAGCATGCTTTTATTTGCACAGGAGCTGTTAAGTCCTTTCATCTTGCCGCAGGATACTTTTTTTTAAAACTCTAGCTTTCTCAGTGTTTGCAACACACCTGAAGTAAGAGAGCAGCATCTGTGAGAGGAACCCCTCGGGGCAGTAGTTAGTGTCTCACTGAAGGACATCCTTCCCCAGGTAGGGAAGCAGCACGGAGGTGTGGGCTGAGGCTGGGTGCCCGAGTCTGCTGTGCTTTGGTTACTCCTTCTGGTCGAAGAAGATAGCACAGATTTAATGAGGGCCAGAGAGGGAACAAATAGGCTATAACCCACTCCCCCTGTTAGCTCTAATTGAGCAAAGCAACTGCTCTGTCACAATACGGTCTTACCTCATCTCAGTGCAACTGAATCAGCCCTTGTAGGGCTTTTTCACTGTTCACCGAGTAACAATGCACTTCTGTGACACAAAGGTCCCTGCTAGGATCATAGGCGTGCCTCTGTGTTCCTCCTTGTAGCAGAACTCCATACACCTGGGCTTTCTAAAGGTGCTGCAGATATAGCACACACAGCACCAAACAACTCAGCCCTCCTAGGAAATGGACACTGATGGGATACAAGACAGGGATTTATTTGTGCCCATACATTTGCAAAAAATGACAGCTTAATCTGTGCTAGAAGGAAGTGGTAACCTACAAATCTGAAATGAAATAGGATACTACGGTACAGCAGCAAAATGTTCCCAGGCTCAGTTCTAGAGAAATGGCTACTCAGCTAGAGAAAATATTTTGACTGGATTTGCACAGCTATTGTCAAATATGCTCAAAAATATTTAAAGAGAAACATGCAACATGACACATGCATGCTGATGTCAGTTCCAGTGACATGCACTCTGCACGCTTCAATTGTCCTGAAAACACTGTACCAGCAAAGGCTGCTAAACCAGTTGTTTTTAAGAGGTACATGAGGTCAGCTCAACATGAGAGATGACTATAACTTTCAGTAAAGCACCCGTTTAGTGAACTGAGCCTGGGAGGTATTGTGCTTTTGTAGTTCAAAGGAGCGTCTCTCTGTGCGCGTTTGGCTTTTAACACCATCCCTCCATGTGATTAAAGAAAGCCACAAGAAAGAAGTTTCTACATTATTATCTCTTCCTGGAAAACAAACCTGACTGTTTCCCCGAAGTTTGCTGGTACAGAATTATGCAGCTTTAAAGGCAGCCAGACATTTTGGCTGCCCATGCACTTGCCTTCCTTGCAGTTGTCATTATCTCTGTTTTGCTTTACCTGGAACTTAACAATCCCTCACTCCCTTTCCTCCTAGATTTCAGTAACTCTTCAAAATGAAAATCGATAGCGTTCCTTTTACTCCAAGGTACAGCCTTTCAGGTAATCATGTCATATTGTGCAGCAGCTGCTTGGAGCCTCTGCAGCAGAAATAGCCCTTGGATGAAGAGTTTCCAGTAAAGTAGCTGCCTTTTCTAGCATTCCGCTGTTTACTTGTAGTACTGGTTTAGATCAACACTGGGTTTTCATGAAGTGATTCAAGTGATACATTAGTGGCATGGCTAAGAAAACTCAGAAAGTTTGGTGTTTTTTTGGTTTTTTTTTCATTACTTCACATTAGAGACTCTAAATAAATAAAGATCTTAGGAGCCAGTGGATTTCATTCCTGTCAAATGGCCATTGAATTAAAGCAAAATAACCTCAAACCTCTCATTGGCAGAACTGCATGTGTAATTTCAGTTTCTGTTTTGCTATTAACAGGCTTGTAAATGGGTTATAGTAATCCTACTTCTCTTTTAAGAAACTTGTCATCATGACAGATACATAAGAGGCCTCAGGAAACCCCCCTCCCTCTTCCCCCAGAAGTGTCAGGTTTGCGAGGAAGAGTTGGCATTGCAAAAGTCTGGACATAATTTAACAAATTTTCTCAGTAGAGAGGGCCAGGGCCTCACCCGCTGAAGATTCAGGGCAGCCTCCTTGACGCAAGTGGAGCTGTGCAGATGGGTGGCCTGATCCTTCCCTGGAAACACAGCACGAACTCAGAGAACTGAGCACCGAAAGTGAATGTGTCACAGCTGATAGTTCTCATAATCCAAATTATCTGAAATATCAAATACCTCAGAGACAAGCCAGGTTTCTGTTAGTACTGTGAAGTTGATTTATGTATAAAATTTCTAAAGAATTCACAGTATAAGCGATACATGGAAGAGCTGAAAGTGGCCTATTCTTAGAAATGCAGTGACAGGGCTGGAAGGAGGGGGTTGTGGGCAAGGGACTGCAGCAAGGCAAATCGTTGCATTTGGTTTGTCTTGTCTTTTCTTTTTGAAATATTACATATATCTCTATACTTAGGCTACAAATAGGGTGATGGCTTTATGGTATATTGTGGTACTGTAACACAAATGTAACTGGTTGCCCCTCTGCTCTGTCCACATAAGACAGATGTGGGCGTAACTGCCCCCCTGCTTGCTCCGGAAGATAAAAGTCACCCTGCTAAATATTTCTTTGTTCCCATCATCAACAAATGTGGGCTGATTCCTTAGGTTTTACTTGCTTCATCTGCTGCAGTCACAAAGTGAACTATCAAGAGCAGAAATAGCAGCTGAAAACAGGATTTTTAATGATATTGGAAATGTAAAAGATCCAAAGCTTTCCTTTAAGAGACTCATCTTTTCTAGTAACAATAATTGGATTTTAACACCGCCACAAGACAGTTTGTGATTAAGCTATTTTGGTTAATCTTGAAAGATTTCTAACAGGAAATTGTTGTAACTTTCCTTTTCCCTCAGAGGCTTTTGCTGTTGTGTAGCGGAAACCTGGGTTTATAAGCAGAATGCTAAACAAATAAAGAGCAAAACCAGTCAAAATTTACAAGCGTGCAGTTTGGCCAAGAGGCTGCCTTCCATACTGACAGACACCCCAAAATCCTCACCATCATTCCCAGGCTAAAGACTGCTCTCATTCCAGAAGCCATACCGTAAGGAGTTCTGAAGACAACTTTGTGTACAAGTAGGGTCCCAAACCCCAGTGAAACTTGTCCTTATTGGGACATTTCAGGACTGCACAAACGGATTCACAGAATGTCAACAAAATCAAGGCCTGGTGAGAGCTTTGTTGCAGATTTTAGAGACAGCTTGCTCTCTGTCAGGTCTGTAGGGTTAATAAGCAAAGCAAAAATACATATTGATCCTGGTCAGAGAAGTGGTGCATGGGCCTTCTTTTCCCTTTCGAGCAGAGTCACGTTCTATAGGAACAGTCCACCTGAGGCTGTGTGAAAGCTTTGCCCCAGCCGCATAGTGACCTCTCTGTAACCCTCCCTATTCCCTGCGTGAAGGATCAGTCAAGCAGCTGTGTCAGTCAGCATTTTTGCATTTTAAGATGTCTTCCTCCACACTCCCGCAGCCTGGTCTCCCCCCATTCCAGAGAACTACAACTGGCTTTGTCCCAACTCCTTCCTGCTCACAGCTCCTTCCTATTCCAGCAGACACCCTCATCACGTTGGCGCTGCTGCTGGGAGTTACCAGCTCTCAAAGGGCAGAAGCTGTGACTACACTACCTGGACTACATTTCCTTCCTTCCCTTCCTCCTTCCCTCCCTCCCTCCCTCCCTCCCTTTAGCAGCCACAAGCATCTCGGGGCTCTGTTGATCTCCTGTTATGGTGCTGCTTGGCTGCCTAGGTAATATCTACTGTTTTGTTGGGCTTTCAATGCCTTCTGTGGGAAGAAATGGCAGACTGGAATCACATGTCCTGCAGGCTAAATCTGAACTCACAAGTGCCTTTACTATTGTAGAAATATTTCTGTAAATCTAGAGAAACAAGGCTGTATTCCATAAATGGTGTAGCCATTGCAGATACGGTACAGCCACTTCACCTCATCTCTGCCAAACAGATAGGAGAGGGTTCAGGCAATAGGCTTGAGAACAAGAGAAAGACAAACAGCTGACTTCTCTTTAGCCTCACACAGGCCGATTGTATGATCTGATATCAGAAATACACAACATGCACATAAAGCTAGATACATAGAGCAATAATTCAGTCAGTTGGGTGTCAGTTCATTCAAACCAGAATTACTCTACAATGCCCACAATCCATTAGAGACAGAGTAGGTTAATTTAAAACAATCTGGTGAGAGAATGATTTAGCCCAGAAGCATGTGGCTGATGAACAGGAGTTCCAGGTCCCAAAATAGCTCCATTAAAGCTCCGTAAACTAAGCAAGCGTCTCTTTTGGTGTCAATTTCTGCAAAACATAGGACTCCAAAGCCACCTCAGCTAGCAGCTTTCTAGAACTGTGACAATCATTGAGAACACTGCAAATACTGTTTTTCCTTAAAATCCAGATGGATTTTGAAGCACATCCAGACACAGGAACTTTCCTTTAAGAAATAATCTCATTGCAAAGTACTGACGTGCCAAGAATTTCCTCCCATTCAGGAGATAAGTGCAACACAGAAAGTAACACAATGTATGCCAGTATGCTGCATCCTAGCCTGACTGGAGCAGAGCTGAAATGCTTTTTCACAGAAACTTTTAAAACAGAGATTTTAAGCTGAAGTCTTTAACCAGGACTAAAGCCCAGCTTTCTCCAGACTCAGCTATTTTCAGCCCACATTCAAAATTCATACCCCATTGACGGATTCTATCCAGTGTGCTCCAAAGTCCGAGCATTTTGAGTAAGTGCCATGTTCAGTAATGGTCAAAAGTAGTTTACATTTGACTTGTATTTTACTTTCTTTATATATTTAAATTCCCCATCCTAATCACCATTTCCAGTTAACCCTTACCTGTTTCTGCAGATCTGTATGTTCACTGGTGGGAGAGAGGAAACTCTGGGCTTAACTACTGACCAGAATTAGTCAGTAATGGAACAAGAGTTTGTTTTGTGACCAAAAAAAGTAGACTGGGAAAAACACATCCTCTGTGGTACTGATTCAGTGTGATGAAGAGTGGCAGAAGATAGTATTGGTCTTCTCGGGTTGTTCCCTGACAGGTTACTTCAATTCTGCAACAGAGACAGGAATTGGCAACAGCTAGAGACACAATCCGCATCTTAGCAACAGATAACAAGATTCAAAGGTGAATTACGTGCTTATATTTTGATTGAGTATACGAAGAAGGAAATAATTTATTCATTGTGAGAGGACAGAGCATTTCATTCAAGCTCTGTTACCAGCATTATTCAGAAACGTGTTGCTGCAATGCCTTAGTGCTGAGCCTATCAGAACGCGTGCCACTCACCTGGTTTGGAACAGGAGGTTATTTACTTCAGATTATACCTCACGCACAAACCCTCTTCCTCCTACGCAAGTTCTTCAGCCACATGGACATTTAAACCACCCAGGAGCCATTCAGCCAAACCACTTCGTTGGCGAGATGGGGAGGGTAAGCAAAGTGGTGCTAACTGTGGTTGGGTGCATCTACCAGTTGTGGGTTGAAACATCTCCTGACTACAGAGGCCCTTCAGTTCCTGAACAAATCCTCCTGATGTAGTAAATACTAACCCATAATCGGGACAAATGATCTGGAGGGGAGGTTAAAGAGCAATAGAAGAGTAAGCAAAGAAGAATTCAATAGCACAAAACAAAAAAATAATTCAATATCACTGAGCTTAACTAGTTTGGGAAGATGTCCCAGAGGAACAACCCTTATCTGGTAGCTAAAATTATTGGAAAAAGCAGCAGGAAGCATGCTGGAGGGAAGGGGAAATCCTGCTGCTATGCCATAGACAAATTGAAAATAATTTCTATTTTCTATTTTGCACTCTGTAAATTACCGCTCACTCCTACTGACAATAACGGACACAATTTCAATTAGTATCAAGATCACATTCGGCAGAAAACCTGCATGAAGTCTGGCTCTAGTAAATCACAAACTGAAATGACTCACATGGTAAATACTCCTATTCACAGCTTCCTGAGTATGTTTAATATAGGTGGATATTTATACTTATATCTGACAGATCTGAATTTCTTAGCCTGCTTATACTTCCTTTGGAAAAAGCTATATTTGTAACAGCTTTTTATAGAACATAGTCAATGAAACTAATATACAGTACTTTTAGCTAACTTATATCTAAAAGGACACTGCTTTAATATTTTAAGAGCAGGGGAAATGCACATAGGTCCAGAGAAGCAAAAAAGAAATGTTTGAAGGGACTGATGAAATGAAAAAGGGAAGATCTGAGTTTGGAGTGTCTGCAGTGAATCCCAGAACAAAAAGCTAGAGGGGACAGAGAGAATATCATCCAGAAATGGTCAGAATAGAGGTGAGAAGGAAATAAGAAAGAAGGTGCAGAAAAATTAAAGTACACAGGTAAGGAAGAAGTGGCTTCCAGGAAAATAACCATTGTAAAGCTATTATCCCTAGTTTATTTCAGCATTTTTACTAGATATAGTTTGGTCTGAGATGAGAAGGCATTTGATATTAATTTGAAAATACTCAGTAAGATGTCCTATCTATGAACCCTACAAGGACTCCCATTCTTTGGCATTTATTTTAGTATAAATGTTTTCTTATTTTATTATTCCAAAAGCGTTCTTTATTTATTTTAGTATAAAGAAGAATGTGTGCTGCAGAGCACTGGAGGAAGGTTAACATAACAGAGCTTTTGTATCACTGGGGCCCAAACTTAAAAGGGCACAGGCACTCGAACAGCCCTAAACTTGGGCTGAGTGTTAGGCAAGTGACATTTAAAAGATTCTGGGGGAGAAGATGTCATTGAATATCAGAATGCAAGCAAATGGATTTCTGGAATGCTATGTTGGGTCGCTTTGAACTATATCAGAAGACAATGTGTATACATCTAGCAGGACTTTAAAGCACAATTTCACACAGTAGCCTGCTGAGGTTAACCCAGTGACATCTGCTGAACAGGTTCTGCAATTAAACAAGCAAGAAGTTGCCAAAAGGCATATAGGTAGCAAAACATTTTCTTCTCCTTTTAGACATTTCTTTTTTCAAGAACCAACCTTCAAAATTTTGTGTGAAGAGGGGGCTCTGATCTCCAGCTCTAAGCATAAAAAAGATTTTTGTCACAATTCTGATCATATGCTAGAAACAACGTGGAGCTCCAAATCCAGTTCCTAGATTGCTGCTAGGGAGAGCAGACCAGCGCAGAGCTTGTGTGCAAGTGCAAACTGTGAATAGTTTCCACAGCAGCTGCAGACTGGCACGTCTCTTGGCTTCATCATAGTAGCCACTACTTAGGGTTGTCACCTGCTCAATGTGCATTTCAGCAGAACAGATTGACTACAGACCTGCCAGTTGACATCAGAAACAGGATCAATTAGCACACATGGAGCAGCCATTTGTTTCGGGGACACATCGCTTTGCGTGTTGATGAAGGGAATCCTCCCTGTGACAGCAGCAGCAGATCTTCAGGAGTAAAGTGCTAAGGGCTATTGTTTTAGGCTAAACCTAATGATACTAGCAAACAACCCACTGTTTATAAAGCTTATACTCTTGTTGCTATTAGGTGTGGAGAGCAAGCATTAGCCCTCCCACAGTGAGATCAAACTTGCTGTGAAAGGCTTCCTCTGTCCTAGGGTCTTAAGTCTTACCCTCACGCCAAACTGCTCCTTTAATCACAAGACCGCCAGCTAGCAAAGGCCAAGTCACAGATCTCATTGTGGGTGAAAGAAAAGAGAAAACCTTAAGCACAAGCAGCTGTCATTCAGCTGGGACACTCCTTTTTCATCAGCTTACTGCTTTCTGCCTTGTCTGCTAACAGCTTTGTATCTCATTCCTTTCCCATGGCTTTAACCTGCGCCTAACGCAGCAACAAACCAAAATCCACCCCGTGCCTTGAGAGGAAAAACAGCAAGCAAACATTTAAACCATTTTAGTTGTCTCAAAGATAAGAATGTATCAAAAGTCTGTGTACATTAAAAATACATTAAGTTCTTCCTGTCTTCCAAGTCTCTGACTTTCAGCCGTACGAACCTTACAAGGTGACAATTCAGAAAGACAACTGTGCAGGAACTGGAGCTGAAGCACAAACTGTTCTATGAGGTCGGCCACTACTAGTGAATTTCCACAGTAACTTTTGGCCTAATAAAGCCTGGTTTTATACTGCTACAATTACTTGGTCAAGATAGTTATACCAGTATATGCCCCAACATGGAGTTCACTCACCCTTCCAGTCAGAATTAACTGTTCTAGCCTAGAGCATCTCCAATCATGTGATACTTCCTGCTGGACTCCGTTCATTATAGCCCTACAATCATGAACAAGGTCTTCTGCCTTTAGATGGACACTGGTCTCTATTCTAGAACAAGATGCAGAAATGAAAAGGGGTAACAGCTTTCTATCTCTTATAAATACCTCTTACGCAAGCATGCCTCTGCTCGAGAACAGCTTTTTCCTTTTAACTTTCGCTACCAATTTGTTTAAACTACAAAGCAAGGGCTTTATACATGCAGAATTAAAGATGAGATATGATCTTTGGAAAAAACCCCCAGCATTTATTTTCCCACATCCTGGGCAGCTGCAATATCATTTACATGTTATTAATGACCTTTCTATGTACTTCACTTTCAGACTCAACCATTCCGGGAGAATACCTTGTCTTAATTGGCTAGTGTCAACCTGAACCCTCAAATTTTCTCAGTGTTCTCAGTCCTGTGTCCCAGTCCTAACTGCGGTAGAGACTGTGATTCAGAGAACATTTTCTTCACTGGCTGCACGGCTGCATTTCTGCATCAGCACAGAACTGATTCTTCTCTTAAAGGCTTATGGTACCAATTCAAAGCAGTTTGCACATCTGTTTTACAACAGCGTTCCATATGTGCTCTTTCAGGGTGATCCAGAAAATCCCAGAAACTAAAAAGCACTGGGTAGCCACCAGGTGTCCCAGCATCTTCCAGTGCCTAAGTGCCTTTGTGGCACACGCAGCAGAGTATGACCTACAGGGAATGCAGTTTGTTCCCAAGTTACGTAGCTCGGCTGGCACTAACAGGAACTTCAGCCAGAAGAGTACACTCTGTGCAGGCAGCAGCAGCTCACTAGATGTTACAGCACTCTTAAGAGATAAGGTTAAAGATATTATATACCCTGGTGTGGTAAATGATTTAGTCAAATGGCTTGCAGGAAATTGTTGATGTCTTCTCTTCCAGGAACGTTTCCCGGGAAAAACAGCTGGCAATTCAGAACAGAACACTTCAAGGCTGCCTCCATATGCCAGCTGCAGCTTTGCTAGTAGCACAGAGAGGAGGAGTTAGCTTATATTCATATTTAGTGTGTGTTTCTACATAATTAAAGACCTTTACAGAGGAAAGGCATTTGTGAGTAGGAGCAGAGTAAATTCTGCAAGCAGGGCTAACTATTAGGAGTTAAAACTGGATCCACAAGCTCAAATGCAGCTGGAGAAAGCACTGTAACAGACACAGCCTGCCCACTGCCAAATGAGACAAGGAAAACTAAACTCAGTCACTTTGCAACCTCAAATTTAGGCAGTCCTCGCTGGTTTCAGACTATGTCCTCTTCTCTCATATGTATTTTTAGTGTGTGCAACTGCCAAAAATCTGAGGATACGGAAAAATTATCTTCTGCATCAGCTTCTCCTTCAGCTTGAATGCACTGGTAGGAAGAAATTAACTAGCCAGCTGAGTTAGAATTATAAGCAGCTTCTCTGCACTACAACTGCTTTTGTGGTCCTTGCTGTTCTGTGTTTGCTTTTTTCTCTCAGGTGATGGGAAGGAAGTGAAAGGAGCAAAAATGTAACCAAAGGGGTTTGCATTGAGAAGCTGTTCTTTCTCATGCATTTTTTTTTTTCACACCATCACAGCATGAGATCTTTCCAGCAACGCACTTTGAAAATTGTAAATCTTTGGGTTAACAAGAATCAAAGTTCCTGCAGACCTAACTGACATGCTTAGAAATGCTGTCTCACAGTGCCCTGCACAACACCATCATGTCTTATTTAAATGCTGCTGCTCTGACAGGTGCAGGCCATCTTCATGCCTGCGGTCGAACACACATGAGCTAGACTGCACATTGCCAAACAGCACAGTGCCCGCTAACCTGGACACTTTGAACTGCGCCGCTCTCTCGCCTTTCAGGAAGAGGTGAAAGAGCAGCGAGTCCTGCAAATGCCTCCACAGTGAGCAGGAAGCTGTATGAAGCTGCCACCAAAATGATGACCGAGCAGGATCTTTCCCTTGGGTACATCCTGTACCAAAAAGATAGAACTATATAAGAAAACTAATAACCAGATATCCTGTTATTTCACCCGTCATGCATGGAACTGAACATTACCAGCACCTCTGCTTACAAAGGCTGTTAACCAAAGCAGTCACTGAAGCAGAGGATGAAGAGTCCTTCCTTTCAAAAGTCAGGATGTTCCTGTGGAGAAACCATGCACAGCAGAATCCAACCTCGCAGAGAACTGCATGGCAAAAGAAGAATTTGGTAAAGCTGTGGGATGAAAAAATTAAGAACATAAGTTTCGTTGAGTAAAAGTCAGCATGAATGAAAATAGCAGAATGGTTTCAATTGTGCTAATCTACAGTTCATTAATTGTGCAGAAGCAAGCCCAGCAGCATCCTGTGACCCCAGATTTGAGATGCAATTAAAAATGGGATAAAGCAAGGAGCGAGAGAGAAAATATCTTGGTGTGACCTTGATGTGTCTTAACACTTAACAAAACAGAGGCAGCTCAGAAATGCTCAAAATCTCTGAATTGGACCCTAGAAATTTATAGGATTGAGTAAAATTGTGAAACTTTACAGTTAACTGTATCCTGCTGGCAAACAGTTTTTTTGGTCTGGAGTCTCAGACTTTATGGTTTGCACTTGCCAGCTTTTTCTCCTTGATAAAAACTTGTTTTTGTTTGGGTGACTTGTTTGTTTGTTTTTGAGAACAGACTGAGAATTTTATATCGCTAAATATTATGAATCCGTAAGGAAACTGAGAGACCTGGTAACACTGCCCAAGCCACTGCATCAGGCAGGTTTTCCGCTGAGCCCTTCACCCACGCCTTGTGCTTTGTCCAAGTTCAAGTACTCTTGCCCAGCTGCAGTGCTCTGGGCACTACGTGACCTGTCCATCTGTCCTGGTTTGAGGTAAAACAGGGCCAATTTTGTTCAGTAACTCTGCTTTCTAACTAGGCCTCTTCTAATTGCTGAAATTAACAGCATATTGTGCAGAAAACTGCTCCTTCTCAGGCACGGGATGCAGAGAGGCCCATGCTTATACTTATTGCTATAACGACCAAGGCCAACCAACTTTGTTATTTGCCCCGTTGGAGGGTCTGAAACTGAAAAGCGTAGAGGGGTCCCACCTGTGGGGAGGAGCAGACAGAACAGGTGACCCAAACCTGTCCAAACAGTGTATTCCATCCCATCTGCCTCATGCTCAGGATAAAAGCTGAGGGACCAAAGGGTCAGCCCTCTTTCTTCAATGGCCGGCGTCCGAGGAGGACTCCGTCTGTTCATCTGCCTTTGATCCCAATCTGTGTGTTCCTGAATCCAGATCCGGAATCTAGTTCCCATCCGTTGCTGTGTCCAGTCTGGGACTTCCCCAGTGCCTGTCATCCTGGGAGCTTGATACGGTTTTGTATATATTTCATTATTTTCTTTTTATTATTTTATTCTTCATATTTCATTAAAGTAGTTTAGTTCTTACTAAACTAGTCTCTCTTCTTCTCTCTCTCCTGCTCAGCGGGAGAGAGGGAACATCTGTCGCTTGGCTTGCTGGGCCAATCCAGCCCAAACCACGACACCATCCTTCCAGCTGATCTACCCTCACCTTCCCTCAGGGGGACAAGAACTGAGGGGCAAACCCTGGCCAGTTTGCTGCCTACCACCTCTCCTACCTGCTCCAGCTTGGAGGGCTGTTTTGATACAGTGAACCTTTCTAGTGTTCTCCTGAAGCGAGGACAGGAAGCTACTGCTAAGCAAAGAGGAGAGCACTCAACATCCTCTGACGCTCTCTTCCCCAAAACAGCAGCAGCCCTCTGGGAAGAGAGGGGTTAGCTGCTCTCTGGGTGAAGGAAGCCATGGTCTGTAAAGAGAGGGGTCTTAAACTCCAGCTCTGATCCCTGTGGCTGCAGATGTTGGACTAGCCCTTGCCAATTCAAGAAATGACACAACTTCTATTGCAAAAGAGTCCAAAGGTTAAAAAAGAAGGGAAAAGTAACATAGGATAATAGCACTGCACAAAGCCAAATCCTGCTGTAGCCAAAGTAAAACTTAACCAAGTTATAGTCATCAGTAAAATCACGTTATTCTGCTTTCCAGGTTGGTGAGTGACTTGCCCAAGTCATCCACTAGGTCAGTAGCAGACTCAGAGCAAGGTATTGACTAAATGCAGACATGACCCTGACTGATTTGGACACTGACGAGTCTACGCGTGTTTCATCTCAACCTAAAGCACAATCTAGTATAATCTAACGCACTTTGGGGCATTTGTGTCCCAAAAATGCTTATTTCTCTCCACTGAGTACAAAGGGAGCTTAGATTACACATGCCCATGCTTTAGGTAGCTAATGGCCAGGGAGGGGAATCCCACCTCTGCTCTCCTGCATCCCAGTATCCAGTGGTCTCTCCTACCTCAGAAGCAGGCCCTGTGTGATTGTGTCAGCTCCTTTAGCTGCACTTTTTGAGAAAGAAAGGAAAAAGGGGGTAAAAAAAATATGGGGGTAGGAAGAGGGAGGCAGTTTCCAATGATAAAACAAAGAATTAATTCAATTCAAAGAAAAAGCAAAGAAAAAGTAGCCTGAGGAAAACTTGGCCTCTGAAAAACAATGGACCAAGATGAAGAAGGAAAACATGTGTAGGAAAGGCACATGGTTTACTTCAGTTTTTGTGTTAAAACATGTGATTTATAGGAATTTGAATTTCCTTTCTAGGGAAACTGCTATTCCTAACTCTGCCCTCTCTTCTCAGAAGTTTTCTGAGCACGTGGCAAAGATGTGCCAGCATCCTGCTCCATAGGTGGCCCCTCTAGATATTGATGATTCCTTGTTTTCTTTGGAAAGCCATTAACAGGTACACACAGAGCCGCCTGCTCTCTGCTGCAGCTGGTCCACACAAACGTACCTTCAGGTGATCTGATCAGCTCCTGGCTCAACATACAACCTGGCAGATCCTCAGCCGCTCGTCTTTGTATTCTGGGGAGAAGGAAAGAATATTTTGTTTCTACAGTGATTGAAACTGAAGTCTGGAATGAGAAATTCAGTTCCCTTTTTCTTGTTGAGGTCTTAGTTGTGCATCAGTTATGATGACACTGGGCCCCAAGAGGAGGCCTAGAAATAAGCCACAAAGGAGCAGGGAGCAGCACAACTGATACACCAGCACAGCTGTTAGTGCTCTGGAAGGAAACCTTCCCCGAACGCTGCTGGAACACAGTCAGCAAAACATGGCACAAGCGACCCAGGGGCCGGCCTCCCACTGCGGGCACTCTGCCAGCACAGGACACCATTTTGGTAATTAGCTGAAAGCAATTGCCCTGTAGCATAGTGCCGTGGGTGTCTCCTTAGAGTCACAAGTTACCTTCCCTGATCACGTGTGCAGGCAGGCTTAAGCAAGACAGAGAGGATGTTGTAAACCTCCGATTCCTTCACCCCTTTTCAAGCTTATTTGCTCTGTTGTATCCTGCTCGCTACTCTGAGTCCCCGACACTCCTGCTTTCACCATTACTGCTAATTCAGTGTTTGCAATGTAAGTTATCTCTTAATTTCTACCTTTATTTAATTGGAAAAGGAAATAAGTTAAAAAAAAAAAAAAAAAGAGAGTGCTGCATGGACAGCCCTTGAAACTGCTGTGCATGAACTCAGCTTACAGGGCTTTGTAACTGTTCCAGCCCACAGGACTGGAATGCAAAACAACGTACTGCAAATCAACACCCGTATGCGTCACACCTCCCTGGTGTGACACCACACGCACACTCAAACCATGTCTCAGCCTCTTCCTCTCAAGAGAAGGGCAATGCCTTAGCAACCTCCAACACAGCCATATGACACATGTAAGTGATTTTATGAATGTTATTCATAAAAGGTTCGTCAGAATCTCTATGTCCTTAAATTGTGATTTAAGGGTGGAGATACTATTTCATTAGAAGATAAATCACATGTTCTAACTTGATGGCAGTTTTTAAAAAGAAACTGCCCTACAGCGGTTGGACCAGCTGATTAGATATTTTCCTCCTGAGCTTACAGGCTGGCCCCAGAAATGAAGCTGCTGAGCAGAACTGAGCCCATGCCAAGTCATTGTTATGCCAGGACAAACACTGAGTTCTCCCTGCTCTTGACATAATACAACCCTGCACAAATATGACTGCTCTGTGAGTCCCTTCCCACCCAAGAGAAAATCCTGACACAGATGGGATCTCTTATCACCAGGGGCTCAAGCCTGTTTCATTTGTGGGACAGGAGAGCTCCCTCCTTTCCCCTGCAAGAAAGGTTTATTTAGCTGACTGGTAAAGCACACGCAGAAACCTAAGAAAATTTTGTTTTTTCAGACGGAGTCATTTATGCTCACACCATCTGAATTTAAGCTGACACTGTTTTCATTCTTGTGGATGAGGTTTGGAGCACATAAATATGCTTGTTAAAAATAAGGAAGAGGCCACAGTCTTTTGGGACTGAATAGCACAGAGGACCACTAGTGCATTGTTCCTACTGTTATTTGTGGTCAGTGGGTAAAATCAACATCTTGGCCAGAATTCTTCATTGGCTGGGTTTGGATTCAGAAAAAAAAATGGAGCTGGATTTTTAATTTGAAACAGGAGGAGGGAGTTTTGGGTCTTTTCTGCCTCTGCCACAAATGAACCATTCCCTGCAGATTGCAGCCAGCACACAGTGAAACCAGGACCATCCTCTGTTCCCTGCTCCAGACACCGCACTTCGGCAGGAATTGCAGCTGCCGTGCGCCTGGCAGTCAAGACTAGTGCTGCCCTTGCTCAGAAAAGGTGCCAACAGGCGTCAAAGCTTTGAACCGGGGAGAACAGAGCTGCTGCGGTAGATCCGTAAGTGCCTGAGAGTAAGAAGAGGAACAATGACTCACAGCATTATGTGTACACCCCTCAAATGAAAGCTTTAACTTGTGAAGCGTAGAGGAAGAGAAGCAGCCTGTGATTCACTGTGTCTGTGGAAGGGGTCACTATCTGCCTGACAACATGGAGGAAAGAGGTCCCTTCCCAATCTCCCTTCCTTGTTTCCACACCTCCGTATTCCCCCATCCTCAAACCTGATGTTCCAGCTCTGCCAGGTGTACTGCTGTCGCACTTGGACTTGAATAACTCCCGTAAATTCAAGCATTTCAAGCAGGCATAAATGTAACTCGCTGGCCTGGGAGAGCAATGCAGCTCCAACGTTCGTGCTCCGATGAGGTTCCCAGATGGGAGCAGCCAGACTAGGCGCTGGCTTGACACGCTTCTCCTCACAAACAATCCCGGCTCCCCGGAGAGGGGCTGAGTCAGCGCTGGCCCCCGTCACGCAGCAGGAGGGGGCCTGCCGCCCTTGCGCAGCTGGTTTCTTTGGGAGCGACTCATCCTGTGCTCTGACCTCCATTTGCAGCTAGACCCAAAGAGAGAGCAGCAGCACAAAAATCAAAGGACTCGCTGTGTAATCTTTGTTTAACCTATCGCTCGTGCTCTGCAGCTTCTCTTAACAAGACCGACTGGCTTTTTTCTGCTGAAGGGAAGGCTGCAGGGAGGGGATTAATGTACTGTTTCTCACTATATCCCATGTTACCGTTACATTGCAAGCCAAAGACACTCCAGGCCAGTTAGTAATTAAATGAATCATCAGATTCATTCATCATTTGTTCCTCAAGACCCTTCACTCTACCAGTCACAGAGGGAACTCGCAAGTAAAGCCACAGGTTTGTCCTCGGTTCAGCCTTTTTATTCAGAGCCCCTGCTCAACATTCACAGGATTTCATCTCTACCAGCATGTATAATTTCTCAATTAAGCTGTCACACATCTCTTGTTTCTGGGGGTGGAAGACTCAGTCATAGGCCATCAGTAACTTTTGGTACCAACACACAGACATCACGTCTCATCCTACACATACCACAATAAAGTACTAGTCACTGCAGATATATCTAAATCTCTTGGAAAAGTGCTGTGTAAATACCAATAAAATCTAAATAAGTATTTTTTGTTTTGTAGTTTTGTAGTGTTTCTTTTTTCACCATTGGAGCTAGCACCTGCCAATCAAATCCTCTAATAATCCCATCAAGTACCACATCTGCACATAGGCAGGGATCTGGCAGCATTCAGGAAGAACTCTCAGAGGCTCAGCCTGCCCTGGGAGCTGAGGGCACTGTCACAGAGGCAGTTTCCTGCCCTGGAAAGGTCCCCCCGATTGCATGCCCAGCCTCACCGGCATCTGTCCTTCCTCTTACCCGTACCAACCATGGCCTTAGCGTAGCATTATCAGACAGCTTGAGGAAAAGCGAGGCAAATGTCCTTCCTCTGACTCTCACCATCTTCCTCACTGCTGGGTCTATCCACTGCCAGCATTGCTTCTTCCTCCAGAAGCCAGGTAAGCCCAACCTCTTCCCCCGCTTGCACACATAGACACACTCTTGCTCACGCAAAGCATGTTTTTGCTGTCTCATCAGGGCATTGCTTCCGATAATTGTTAATTTGTGCCCTTGTGAAGGTCAATACTTCTGGCCAGGTATGTAAGAAACAAACCGATCCTTCCAAAAGCCAGTGTTGGTGGTTAGGGCTGTAACAGAAACCTAGGGGCACCTTCAGGTGTCTTTAACGCTATCTTTCTTCTGTTATCATTAGCATTTGCCTAGTCTCCAGACTTCTCTTAAGCTGACCTCCCTTCTGGTTATCTTCCCCTCTCTCTGAAACTGTGCTGCTTTAATTTTCCAGGTGCAAGGTAAGTTCTTTGCAGGTGAAGTCCTTGCATGGAAACATGGCACTGTATAACAGTTTTCACTGCATAATCCACTGATGTGCTGAAAACCTTGTTTCTGAATTTGCTTTCAGGCAAAATTATTTAACTTAGGAAAGCATTGTGTTGCCAGACCTCCTGTTTCTTTGTACATCTCTACAACTTGCTGTATAACCTAAGCTTAGATGCAGAGAACTTACTTGCTTTTGGGAGTAGGATGTTAAGAAAGTTCTCCAGTGAATTATCATCTGTGCCTTCAGAAAGTTTAATTCATAAAATAAATGTTTCAGGTTAACATTTGAGCTGCTATAAAGTACACCTTTACAAGGCATGGAGCCTTGCAAAACGCAACTGCTTGTTCTATGTGGTGCAACTTGATACAGCATGGAGTTCCCACAGCTATACAATGCTCTGTCCTTACGTCCCCCGCACAGCCGTGGTGGCTGCACTGATGCTGCAGCACATCAGTAAATGATTCCACTGAAGGCATTTCTGTAATCTCACTTCTGAGAAGTGACCAGAATTTTCTATGGTTCCTTCATGCAATTCTTAAAAAGCAACATTGGTTTTAATGTGGTCTTCTTACTAATATTTGACTGAGCCGAAGCTCTCGGACACGATGAGCAAGCAGCAGGGAAAGGGGAAGTGGAAGATGAAGACACCGGAGTGAAGGAGTACGCTCTGGCTGTGCAGGTGGCACCATGGCAGGCATCGAAGGTCAGCAGGGATTGCTAATGCAGAAAAGCTAAGGACACAAAATACTCTCCTATTGCTGCACTGGGAGGAGAAAAATGCTGCCTCCTGCAGGAAAGCCAGTCAAGGGCTCTCTGATTCCCATAGGTTTCTAAACAATTTGAGTCTTTGTTCCCCCAGTTTGAGGAGACAGTCCTAAAATCCCTTTTTTCTTTAGAGACCACAACCCTTTTTGGCACCAGTGATAACACTATGGGAAGCTGCAGAAGTCATGGTTTCAGAGTCCAGCTTGTATTTAGGACAGAAAATGGTGACAAAGGCATGGCATAAACTGACAGTATGATCTATTTTACTAATGTATATAGCTCATACCTCACACAGACACCTGAACTATTCCCTTGCAAAAAACCCAGCCTAGCAAAAAAATCTGGTTCCCACATGGTAATGTCAGTCAGGGTCAGATTCCAGATTCTCAGGCAAGAAGTGATCTCTATCCCTGCTCTCCTTCTCCCAGCAGTAACATCACAATATATCTCATCAAGTCTTAACACTTGTTCAAAGAACTGCTTTGCGTAAGAATCCTCTTAGATTCACCACAGGGAAGTCATTGTCCAAATTGATAAACTTCTGTGATGAAATGACTGCCTTAGTAGATGAAGGGATAGCAGTGGATATTGTCTGCCTAGACTTCAGTAGGGCTTTCGACGCTGTGTACCCTAAGACTCTCATAGAGAAGCTGTTACTGTGTGGGGCTGGATGAGCGGAGCTTGAGGTAGACTGAACATTGGCACGAAGCCTAGCTGGAGGCCAGCAACTAGCGGTGTACCCAAGGCATCAATACTGGGTTCCAGTCCGGTTTAACAACTTCATTAACGATCTGGATGATGGGGTAGAGCGCACCCTCAGCAAGCATGCGGATGACACAAACTGGGAAGAGTGGCTGGTACACCAGAGAGTTGTGCTGGAGGCTGGAGAATTAGGCTAACAGGAACCTCAAGCAGTTCAACAAGGACAGAAGTGCAGGGTCCTGCACCTGGGGAGGAACAACTCCATGTACCAACATATTCTGGGCCTGCCTAGCTGGAAAGCAGCTTTGCAGAAAAGAACCTGGGCATCCTGGTGGCCACCAAGTTGAACATGAGCCAGCAATGTGCCTTTGTGGCAAGGAAGGTGAATGGTCTCCTGGGCTGCATTAGAGAAACACTGCCAGCAGTTCAAGGGAGGTGATCCTTCCGCTCTGCTCAGGCACACCTGGAACACTGTCCATTTCTGACCTCCCCAGTACAAGACAGACATTGACAAACTGGAGAGAGCCCAATGAAGGGCCACAAAGATGACTAACGAACTGGAGCATCTCTCCTGTGAGAAAGGGCTGAGGGACCTGAGACTGTTCAGCCTGGAGAAGAGAAGGCTCGTGGGCATCTTATTAATGTATATAAATACCTGAAGGAAGGGTGCAAAGACAACAGAACCAGGCTTTTCTCAGTGGTGCCCAGTGACAGGACCAGAGGTGATGGACAAACTGAAACACAGGAAGTTCCCTCTGCCCATCAGGAAACACTTTTTCACTGAGAGGATGACTGAGCACTGGCACAGGTTGCCCAGAGAGATTGTGGAGTCTCCATCCTTGGAGATATTCAAAAGCCATGTGGACGTGGTCTTGAGCAACTGGGTCTAAGTGGCCCTGCTTGAGCAGGTGGCTTGGACCAGATGACCTCCAAAGGCCCCTTCCAACCTCAACCAGTCTGATTCTGTGGTTACAATATCACCCAGTAAGTAAGACTAGCACAAACATTCACATGCATACTCTGTTTGTCAGCAGTTGTAAGTGTAACTAGCAGCCACACGTGAGCATATTCGGAATTCTTTCATTCAAATTCCATTAAGTCTGAATAAATTTCCATCTTAGCCGCAATCAGTGAAGTATAGTGAAGTAATAGTGAAACTGTATCTCCATGAGCTTAAAAAGCTAGTTTTCATGTACAAGTAGGTCATAAACAAAAAAATAGCAATTTAAGCTCTGTTTTCAGTTCACTATTTAAACAATTCATTCCTGGCAAGGGCAGAATCCAAAAGCAAAACTGAAACTAATTTCTTATTCACCTGAAAACATCTTATTTATATATGTATTTACTTCGTCGACCATAGCAATCACCTTTCCAATAGAATATATTCTATATTCTATTTCTGTACAGCATCAAACCATAGTAAAGACAAAGAAGAACAGAAAATCTGCCATGGCTAGGACTAGCGGATTTTTTAATTCTCAGTGCAACAGACTGTTTTACAGCCAGAAACTCTTACGTCGTATGACTTCTATTAGAAGTGGATGAAAGCAGAATTCAGAAAGGCAACAGATTTAACAAGATGGCAGCATCCAGCAAGCACTTGGGAGACATAAAAAAAATTAGTGAGTCATGTTTCACACCACTTACAGTGAAATATGTACAAGAAATACACTTACTGGTTGAAGTCTCTTGGGTTGGTAGGACATGGCACCTCTGAATCTGCAGTACACTACTATGTTATGAAGATGTCTGAATTGCAGTGAATTTTCTTCTTCCCGGGGGATAAGAACCCATTTCAGTGATACAATGAACTGTAAAGAAGTAAGAAAGATGTTTAGAATGGAAAAAAGCTTGCCTGGGACAAAGTTACTTTGAGAAAGTCAGTAAAGGTGGATCTAATGGAAAGTACTGAGAGCACTTACACCTCCAGACTTGCTCTAGAGAGAGTCCTCTCTTGTCAGAAACAGAGATACTGTGAGGAACCAATTCAGCGTGCACTGCTTTAACTTCCCAGATAACTGCTATATAACAAATGTTTCCAGCAATGATACAGACCAAATATCTTTGTACAGTACACTTAATATTTCTGCCAACTATTAGTCAATGAAGTTTTGGATTTGTTTTGGTAACTATGAATCTTCTGCCATTACTTTCAATCTGATACTGCTGGGCATCCTGTATCCTGGGGGTTCCACACAGTCATTTTTTCAGCAACAGCTTATTGCTTGTCTTATGATGATTTTTATTTTTTTTTCCTTCACATGCCTTTTCCTCTCCCTGATCTTGCTTGGTGCAGAATTTTAGCTTTGGATCCTAAAAGCTGTATCACACCCACTCTGCTCCTCTATTCTGTTCAATAGCATTCATGCCAGACTGCCTAGTAGCATTCCCTGCTCTGTAATGTACCAGGATAAATATGACATAACACTGCTAATCCCAAGAAAAAAGCACCTGTAAATAGCCTGATCTGGGCAGTATTTAAACAGGACAGGAATGCCTACACAACACAATCCCAGCAGAGCAGATGTGTGCAAGTGTTGATACACACCATAATTAGACCAAAGTGTTTTATATCTTGATTGTATGGTGCCAAACTTTCTATCGAGTTTCTCACAAAACTGTTCTACTCCCAAAAGAGCTTAGAGAGCCAAGAAATGTGATCACCTTTAGAATGAACTTCATTCAAAATACATACAGGTGGTGTCCAGGCTGAGAAGCCAAAAATATGCAAATAGATATATCTGAAAGGTATCTAGAAAAGTTTGGACAGAAAGTCTGTCCTGGTTTCCAGAGGAATTTCATCCAGCTGCTAGTATCTTGAACACAGAAATATCTCTGCTACAAAAATAGGTGCTTGGGAATGGAGAGATCCCTTGCAGCATGCTGCACAGCAGCAGGAAGCCACGAGGCAGCAGCTGGCTAAGGACGCAGCACCTACTTGTCTGCTTGGGACACTTTCTGATCCAAGTGCTGCACGATCAGCACTTTATTACCAAAGGCTTTTTGCAATTGTCTGAACAGTCTCCTAGTTTTTTAATCAATGACTTAATGAAGAACTAAATGCAGAAGGATGGCCACAGACTGACTGGTTTGGAGGAAAGTTAATAGACTAGCCATAGTGTAAGGCACAGCAGTCAGAGGATCATCAAACTACCGTGTGGTAGAGCAGCAGCCTCATGAGCCTTCGCCTGCACTAATTTACCGTGCGGTCTGCTGAACGCAGACATCAGCGCAGGCTCCACAGCGTTCAGCAGTGTGGTGTGCACTACGGTCAGCACAGATAACTTCAAACCACACAAACCTTTAGCTTAGCATGAACTACAGGTCGCACTGATTTCTTTAACAAGATACTGTAGCTCCGACTAAGCTGGGGGAAGTAACTCCTGTTGATTTCTCAGGACTTCCCTCTGATACCGTAACAGTGTTCAGAATAACTGAAATTAAAGCTGGATGGGAAATTTTCTGTGGACTTCAACAGAAGCAGCTAGATCTCTGCTGCTACACTGAAAGGCTCCTTTCTGGTAACACAATATAGAACATCAAGTTTACGACAAGACACAGCCTGCAACAAGTTGCCCACTGTCTTTGCTTAGTAGTTTATATCCACCAGTTTCTTCTCAAGAGATTACTAGACGTAGGTTAATTCTTTTCAGTGCATCTACTGAGGAAAGAAGGTTAAGGAGCGTGAAGCTGTCCTAGATGAGAGTCAAATAATTTTTTGACAGTTTTGACTGACAACTTTCTACTCTGTGCTTGCCTGAACCAAAGCTATCCAGCTCTTAGGACACTATATAAACCTTGCACATTACACGACAGAGGAAAATATGCTTACATAACAGACTGCACACACATACAAAGAGTTTTATAAGGTCTTCTCCAAGGGATGTTGTCATGCCTCTCACAGACTGAATTCTTACTCATTATTTATCACCAAAATACTGGTCTAGAGATTTAAATTCAAATTTAAATTCACTGAGATAGTACTTGGTTACTGTTTCCTCATTGGTATTTCACTGCACAGCACAGAGCTCAGCTAGACTGTGGTACGCTGGATGAGGCAGGGAAGCCTTCTTTGAGAAGTTACAGGAAATCCTCTCAAAGCTTTTCTCAGCAGCTTTCTGAGTTTCTTGGTCTTCTGGTCATTCTGCCCCATCCTACTGTCCTCTGACTTCTTGCTGCCGTCTGTCTTCTTGCAGAAGTTTCCCTCTGGTCAGCTTTTGCTAAAATACTTTGTTGAAAAGAGAGAGATGTGCACATATACATACCTCATATTTCTATAGGCTGTACTGACTCGCATGCTCTACTCCCCAGCACTCTTTCTGGCACTTTCTCTCTCTCTCCTAAGAAGCAATTTGAGAAACATCCTTTGCATTACTCTGTGATTCCTGTTGGCTTACTTCCCATATCCAACATACACAGAAAAAAATAGACAAAATTGGCCCTTGGCTGAAAATTCATCCCACCTTTTCTCCCCACCTCCCAATTACATCTGGAAGAACAATTACAGCTTGTGAGCATCTGTATGGCCTCTGAAGGGCGGCCAGTGCCCAGGGAACGCTCACACACTGGGAGGAACATTCACCCCCTCCAACAGACACGGAAACTTACCAGAGCCAGGAGGATCCCGAGGGAGACTGTAACACGTGCAGAGTACTTTATTTTGTGGAGAACAGGAACCTTTCTCCTCCCTCAGTCTTAATGCTTATGCTGAGCTCAGCATCAAAAGCGAGCAGGTGAAGTCTCTCTCTCTCTGGACAGGGATGGCGGTGGCATTGAAGGCAATGCTCCTGTCTTAGCACTGTTTTATACAAAGGAAATGTCTGTTACGGGCTTCATTCTACTGACTTGCTGTGAAGTTTCAGAAAGTGTGGCTTATTTTTGTTCCTTTCCTTATTAATCAAGTGTTGGTCCTAGCTCATAATTTTTCCGTTTAACAGCCAGGGCTTTATATTCCTAAAAAGTAATTGCATGTCTCAGCATTGTCCTTGCAGCATCATGCACCATTACAAAACCCTGAGCTGTACCAGCTTTAACAAAGAAATCTATTTCCTTATCACTCCAGGAAAAGATTGTCTAAAACTCCAACTATTCCCTGGCCTTGCCATATTTGTTTAACGTGGACTGGGGATTTGGTTACAAAGCCTATACAGTCACATTTTACTACCTAACAGCAATTAAGAAAAGCAAATTTTACCTTCTGATTAATCAGATACTGTTTCAGTGTTTCAAATGCTTCAGCTGAACAGGTAATTACCTGCTCATTTCACATAATGAAAACAATTAGCAGAAACAAAAAGTGGGTAGTCCCTCTTCAGGAAACATTTCCTAGGGAATTTTGCTGATATTAACCAGAAAGGAGGAAGTGACAGCAAGGATTTAATTTCAAAATAATGAAAAATTCTGTATTTTTACATTAACAAAGTCTCTGCTGAATATATTCCTTACTGTTAAGGCCATGCACACCAGATATCCATCAACACTGTAAGTCTCCTTCAATTACACTAACACTATAAATCTTTAGCTCCAACGCCAAGTGGCAGCCCAAGCCATTCCCTCAAACTTGTTTACCTTCTCAATAGGATGACGATGAGCCGGCCTTTCTCCAGACACTTCTCATCCCAGTCTATTATTTCCTTCTTCCAGCTCACCTGAGTTCTGATCCTCCTCCTCCCACCCTGGTGCAAAATACGGGAAAAATATGGTATAAGAGAACCTGGGGTACATCTTACCGCTGCGTTCAAGACGCTGGCATCAGCGTATGAGTGGGTTTGGTGTGGTCAAATGATAACATAGATGGAAGAAAAGGGGTGACTTCACATAGCCCTGGCTAGCCAGGGTCACCCTCTAGTCAACTCTAAACACAACCACTCCTATAGGCCCTTTTGTGGTATGGATTATATGGCCTCCTTGTTCTCCAGTAGCAGCTTTTGTGTGTTGATTCTAGTTAGCTATAATCAGAAATCTATTGTAATCTGCAAACCTCCACAGCACTCAGGCCCTGGACTGCATGGCAACGGGCAGCTGGCGTAAGGCTGCCTTCAGATTAAGGGCAAGGTGCATGGAAGGGGGAATTGAAGATGAGCGTTACAGAACTCATTAAGGGTTGGAAAGCACTGGGCCATAAATCATTACATAGATATACTGATTTGATTTTAATGCAAACACTCAATGTTACCTCATTTGTGCTTCAGAGTTCTGAATTTTAATGTGGGGCAGCGAACAAGGCATTCAAGTTCAAACAAGGATTACTATTTGACTATGCCCAAATCTGGTTACAGCCTAAGGGATCAACTTAATGTTGGGTGTTTTTCAATTTTCTTTTCTTTCCTGGAGCACAGAAGCACTACCTAAGTTTACAATGAGCTCTTGGCTACGCCCGAAGTGCAAAAACAAATTTTCAGGCTGGGATCCTGTCTAAAATGGCGAGTAGGTTTCTGCTATTTGCTCCCTCTTATCTTTCTCAAAATAATTAAATTAGTGTACATATGGTAATATCTAATTGAAAATCCAAGGTAAGCTTCTATGTAACAAAGGCCAGAGAAGGTGTCAAACCCATTAACTTAGATGTAAACTATGGCTGTGTGAGTGCTAATACTATGGTATTACATCTAGGCAGAGAAGATGAAAAAAAAGTAAAATCCAGCTGACTAAGAAGTAATTACACTTGATACTTCATCTTTTAACATTTTAAGGTGTAAGGAGGCGATTTTCATAAAGTCATTGTGACCTTTTCACACTGATTAGGAGTTTCTGGATCTTTAAAAATGCTTTTGTTATGATCCTAATATCACATGCTTTAGAAAAATAGCATGAACACAACTAAGAAAACAACAGGGCAAGATGTAGGAAAAGTAGTGTTTTTTGGATGCCTAGCTCGCAAGAACAGATCATTGTGCAACTTCAGCTCCTAGGCACGGACAACTAAAAATACCTAGTGTCAGTAACTGACCTGCTATGTTTTCAGTGATTATATCAACACTCATTTATATTTCATGGTCTGCACATAGACACACAAGTTTTCTGCTGTATTATTTGTGAGCTCAGAGGCAGTTACAATAGCATGAGAGACATTTCCTATAGCTATAGGGAAACATCAAAACCCCCTTCTGGCCTACTGTGCATTTTAACGGCAGCGTTGCAGCTGAGAACGGAATCAAGGGAGCTGCAGGCTGAGACTCAAAGCAAAGAGATGAGAAGTTTCTGCTCCCAGCAGCTGGAGCTGCCTGCACAGGCAGAACCCTAGAACCGCTCTGTGCCTGGCAGTTTGCTGGGCTCTCACCTATCTGCCCTTCGGTGCCATCCACACTCCTGCAGAAGCTCGAGTGATAACGGGATTGAGACGTGCTTTCAGCTGCAGCGTTACAGTCTGTCCATGCCTGCTTATACAGGAAGTTAAAACATTCTCTGTTCTTTTCCCTTTAAACAGCAAATACAAGACAGTGAGGTTGGGGCTTGGTTTTTCTGGTGTTGTGCTGGGTTTTTTGCTTGTTTGTTTTGTTGTTGTTGTTTTTTTTTTTTAACTAACATTAGAATTTCTTTTTCTCAGGGAAGTTCAGTGCTGACTTACAGCCAATAAGGGCCTTACTGAGTAGCTGCCAGATGACACTATCACCTCTCAAAAAAGGTTTTCCGTTCTAGCTATCTCTGTGTTATTTATAGGCAAAAAGCAATGGATACAAAAACTCAGGAGAAAAGGGAGGGACAGCATCAAGCAACTTGGGACTTCATTCAATTACTGCCTGACAGAGAAGTATTTGCCAAAGTCTCTCTGAATAGCTTTAAAAAAAAGTCTCTGTCACAGGGGGAAAAAGTCCATTAGTCACAGATCTGGCAGCCTGGTGATAAGGAAGAGGCTGTAATTTCTAAACAAAAGCACACTTGGTATTAAAACCACCTGCAACATAGTCAGCTCTAGAAAACGATGAGGGAGGGTTTGCTTGCAAATGTTTGGAGTTTTTTTTTTGGGGGGGGGCGGGGAGGGCCAAATAGGGGTAGGGGGATGTGTTAGCTTTCTTTAGAAAGAGTGCCTACGATAGAAAAACAGCTGGAGGAGAAATACAGTTCAAGCAGATGGTCCCATGGGACATCCAGGAAATTTCAGTTGAACTGCTCCCTTGCTTTAAATTAGGCAGTTGCTTATGCACATAGCAGAATTTTGACAAAGTGCATTTGGTTTTTTGTCTTGATTTTCTGAGAAAATGGAGTTCATGTTATTGTGCTGCCTCTTCCGCCTCCTTTCCTGCCACAAAGGCTTCAACGGGTTGGTCAATTCAATCTAGTTTGCTACAAAGCCTGAAATACTCGAGTTATCTGCTGCTTCCAGCCCTTTGAAGACCCACAGCTGTAAAGAGTGGGGAAACTATTCTTCTCTACCCACCTGATCTCAGAGGAAAAAGTACAAACAGCTCAACTTAGATTTGTCTGGGATGGCCAACCTCATATTTGGGAGGCAACAGCTAGCATGTACTTAGCTTTAACCAGCCATAGGACACGCTGCTCCCTGACCTGTAAGGAAGGTAAATAAAGGTAGGTGAAGGTGGTGGAGAGTGCTGAGGGGGTGTGTTTGGATGGCTTTTTTGGTACACATGTGCGTGTACATGTGCATGACAACGGTGAGAGGCTAGGCTGCTACGTACTGAGACAGGGAGGGAGCTAAAAGTACATCTGTATAGGAGTTTACACAAGGCATGAGGTGGAGCTCAGAAATGCAGGACAAACTCATAGCAATACGCGGTACTGCAGGCTCTGCTGTTAATGGCCTCGCTGCCCTCCCGTTGCACTCACCACACAAGAGGCAGACAGCCCTGTCTCTTAGTTAGCCCTGGAAAATTAATGATCTATCACATTAACTTGTATTAAAACTTCTCTCGATAAACATTAACCACTCAGGGAGCAGCACCAATAGCAAGAGACTTACTTCAGCAATCATAAAAAACCTCCACCAAACCCCAACAAAGTAGCACTCGAGGGAGGTTCGGTGAGGAACACCAGAACATGCAACCCATTTAAGGAGCCCATGTGCTCCTAGTTTGCCATCACAGGCAATTAGTCTCAGAATCAGTAGAAACATGAAACTAACTACACCCGATGGAAAACCTAGGATCTACTGACTTTCCTTATGCTACTAAATTCAAATTCCTATGCTTTCACAACATTGCAAGACAGAAATTAAAAGCATCAGAAACAAGGCTATGGAGCGATCAATGAAATTTCTGATAAAGGCACTGAAGTCCAAGAGAAGAGAAATTTCAACGTTTTGCCATTTGAATGTACTCAAGGCTTGATTTAGCCAGTTATGCAGAAAACAATTAAATATATTGTCATCATATGTGGCCTTCTCATAACCATCTGTATCTCAGTTACCTTGCTTTACAAATACAGAGTGAAAGTGGCAAGGCAGATCTCAGATGGGACAATTAACATTGGATTTGCAGGTTAAAAACTCCCAACCCCAATAAACAAGACCTGCTATCATTTTTTAATTTGAAAGCTAAAGCTCTTGGCCCATTAAACGTCTTTTAGTGTTAATTAAACTACTACAGCATCAACTCTTGAATAAAAGCAGGCAATTTCTGTGTTTATACAAGTCTGGCATTCTTTCAGCTGAGGCAGAAAACCTACCAATACAGCTCATCCACCTGGCTTTTTTTTTTTAATTAATCATCTAGAGTAAGTAGGTAGGAGCAACTGTCTGCCCTCCCTAAATGTCTCACTGCAGTGATTCATGGATTGTTCAGCTCCCCAGAGAGATAAACCACCCTCTCTCCAGACGGTGTGATGGACAGTGAGGGTGATCAGGTCCATCCAGCTTTTGCCAGCAATTGAACTGAATAAAATCTTTCCCCAGCCAGCTCTTTGGCCAGTCAGGCTTAGAACCCTGGTGACATCTTAAGTGTATTGAATTTAGATCTTGTTGAGAATTTTGTATATTATTTATGAGAATGGATTGATTTTTCTTTTCTGTGGGGGAATAATATAGCATGTATCCCTCCCTCCCCCATTTATACTTCTGGTAAAATAATTCCTACATAAATACTGATGCATTGTACGGTTTTAAAAGACAGCCTCATTTTTTAGTTCCTTTCTTTACCAGGAAATTGGTAAAGTGTGTGTTGAGTTGAGCCAGCTCTCCAGACAATATGCTAGGTTTGGACGTGATTCTAAGAGTGGGATTGTAACAGAGTTCTGAATTACCACTAATGCTATCACTGCAGCAGAAGCAGAATGTTTAGAAGGCAGGCACCAGTGAATTTGTTTCTCTGGAGCATTTGGTCTCATGTGATCCATTCTTCATCAACCATTTTCCAGAACAAGGTCACCCCTAATCAAATAAGCCTTTGCACCTTATCCTACCTGATCATTTTGCTTCATTATTTGTCCCGAGGCTTATGTACTGCTTTCTTTTACTAAGTTGTCTCTGTTTCTGCCCTTATTTTCTCTCCTTGCTTTCTCCCAAAAGCTATGAAGATGTTAGGATTTCCATCCACTTGCTCAAGGAGAATAAATCAGGCTGTATGTATCAGCAGCAAGGAGGAAGACAAGGAGATGGGCCTGGGACAAAGAGAGGTTTCCTCAGAATTTTCCTATTGAGAAGTAAAACACTACAAAAGTTAGCTTAAATTGTGAGCCAATTACAAAATATCACAGCAGTAGATATTTCTAAATGTCTTAAAAAAAAGATGTGCATGTTGAAATCAGAAGAGGTTCATCTTTTTATTTCATGAAAGCAAGTTTTTAATTATTTACACTAAATAGAAACTTTTAAGATTACTACTTCAGTTTCAAAACTCAAGAAGAAAAGTTTTCTTTAAACAAGTGCCCTACCATTCAATGCGTCAGGGAAGTGCAATAAATCCAAGAACCAGAAAGTGAAACTTAGAGTCTCTTAAAAATTTAACTGACTCCAATGAGCTGCAGCATCTCAGGAACTGATGAACAGAAACCAAGGCATTCACCATAACACGTCATATTGGCTTTCAATAGCAAATGTACAAAACAGCTGCAAAAGAACTCACACGGCTTCCCACCTCCAAAGCTGCTGTAAGACAGTTCAGTGGTGATACAAAGGAACACCTTAAATCAATCAGGGGCTAAGCGAGAAAACACTCAGTGGAAAAGCCGCTCTCAGTTTTGGGAAAAGCTTCTGTATAGAAGCAGCCTTGCCTGGTGCTGAGGGGTAAGGGAATAACAGTCTGCAGGAACAAGTCTCCAACACCGAGATCAGTTCAGCGGCACCAAAGTCACACTCGCAAGCGCACGTTGACAGGGTTAATGCCCAGCCTGCACAGGAGAGGCTTATCACTAGAGCTGCAGTGCCACCCGCCTGACACAGCTCTTGGTTCTCTCAAGGTTAAAGTGGCATAGCTACACGCTTGGCAAGGAAAATGAGTAAGCCTAGTTTCCATCTGGCTTAATTGCACCCAGGCTACAGCACCAGCCAATACTGAAGCCGCCTGGCTAAAAAACCCCTGCAATTCTTTCTCCTCTGATGCTGCCTGCCCATCGAGCGTGCCAATCTCCCCCAAGTCCTGAAAGTAAAACAGCACTACAAATCACAGCTGGGCTTGCTCTGTAGGAAGTTACTCTAACATCTACAAATGGGCCAAATACTTACCAGGGAGAAGAGCTTCACCCCTTTTGTGACAAAAAAAAAGCCCCAAGTGCTGTTAACAGACACAATGATAAAAGCCTGGCCGGTAATCATAGCACCTGCGTTACTCTGATACAGTTGTATTCAGCCCATCTTGTCACTCCTATGTTTAAAGTTTTGCAAACTATTCAAGTGACTTGCCAGACATCTCCTCCAGCACTCACTCCAATTTATTTGCTCTTGCTGTGGCAGCATAGCCTGGGGGTGCTCTGTACCTCAGCACACTTCAAATGCACTGGGTCTGGATTCTGTGGGCAACACACATATGGAGACAGTGTCCAGACTTCAGAGGGAAAAGCCTAAGTGTAACTGTACAGCTCAGTCATGCGTGTGGCGTTAGCGCAGAAATGAGCATTTGAGAAATGATAATTTTTGCACTTGGAACTGAGCCCCTGGGCCACGTACCCTGCATCTGCTGAGACAGTATCTCCCCTCTCTAGACCACTCCTCATGCTCCAAAGAACAAGCTGAACCAAAACGAAAAGCAGAAGAGTATAGACTCTGCTGGCTCTGACGCTGGATATAGTGACTCAGAAATAAGGCATTCTGCTTTTCTCTTTTCCCCCTTCTAGGCATTTAGAGGAAACGTGTTTCGTATGATCTGAGCCCTTGTTTTAAATGGGAAGGATACTGTCATCATGCCATTAAAGACTTCTTACAAGTACAGTTTTGATCCCTCGCCAGTGCAAATCCCACAGATCTGCTCAGCACCTTTCACTCAATACTTCAGACTAACAGAAGTAATCCTGCCCCTGTGTGTGCAGCTGTAACTAACAGGCTACAGCCCACAGTACTACTGCACGTACCAAGTCCTGACAAGGACTAAAGCATAGCTCTGAAAGGCTTCCTTTAACCTGGATACTGATGCAGTAGTCACAAAATGAACGACAGGTTTCATTATAGAGATAAGAGGGCAGCAGAAAGCAGCAGCAGTAGTAGTTAAGGCGGCAGATCAGAGAAAGCACGTGCCTGGCACCCAGGGCCTGGGGACACGCTGGTAGTTTTGAGTAAGATTTCATGGAAGTTTAAGTGAATCTCAGCCAAAATGCTGTGGTCCTGTGCTTGTCCCTCCCTCCTCCTTTCTCTCTTGTTTCAGCAAAGTTCACGTGAAAAGGTCTGGCAAAGTAAGAACTAATAAATTATTTCGGAAATTTTCTTCTTCCAGTTAGAGTTCAGGCAGATTAGCTCCCCCACCACTCTCACAGGAGAAATATTATAAATGCAAAGGAGAGGAGAGGCAGGGCTGTACAGCAGATGCCAGGAAGAAAAGGCTGCAAGGACCCACAGCAGACCAGCTGAAGCTGATGTGGAATCGTGCTGCTGTCACTTAATTCTTTATTCACAGAATGGAGATACTGAACCTCTTTCCCAGTAAACAAGTTCACAGACATAAAGTTCTTTCCTCAGTTCTTTGCACCCTTCTAGAAAAAATATAAAATAAACCAAATCTCAGATACTGACAACCCACTTGGGTCAACAGAGGTAGCATTGCCTTAATGGATGGAACCACTAGAGCACTCTGTCTTCAGACTCTTAAGCTGGGCGCAGAGAAGTTTTTCCTCTGAGCTGCATAGGCTAGCTCTCAACACCAAATGGACAGTGATGTGAGAGGAGAAGAATTTCTGCTATGGGAAGATGATATCTAGCCAGAGAATGTCAAAAGCTTGGAAGCCAGTTCTTAGGAAACAGGCTGTGAGACATGGAAGATGCCAAAGCAAGCTTGTCAAATGCAGGCCAAAGGAGTGAAAAACAAAAACATGGTTGACAGAAAGTGGACATGCCTTGATACCCCACGGTTGAGAGCAGAAAGTGTCTGATGGCTTACCAGAAAGGTCCTAGATCATCAGCCAAAACAGATGAAGGAGGTTCTTTATAAACAATGAGACTGAGTGGAAATCTGCAGAGCCACACACACAGAGAAAGCACAATTCAAGCCTCTGTCTGCTTCTCCTCCTGACAATGTGACTGTGTCCTCAATATCAAACTATTTCAAGTGTATGAAAATGTGTTCCCCTAAGTGCGCCTCTTGCTTTCTGAACAGGACAGGACCAAATGGTACAGGCAAGATGGCACAGTAATCCTTGTAAAAGACAGGCAAGGTAGGGGAAGAACATATCCTTCTCTCTGCAAGGTCTTCAGGCACTGAGTATTAAACTCTGGAATGAGTTGGGATTGCTGCAAGATACTCTGCAGTAAATCCAAACACTGCATACTGCCTCCTTCAATTTGGTATTCTTCACTTTCCATTTTGTTGTCTCCATGGGATTATCAGCTGGAAAGGACACTCTTGATGGTTTCTGAGACCTCAGATTCCATTATTCTGCCACAACACTTACTAATTATAAATGCTTTGCCAAATATCTGATGTTTTCACTGGCTGAAAGCCCATGCTTAATGGGCTGATAAAGAACAAGTGCTGTCAGAGAATGGCATGTGATTGGTTACAAGGGTCAGCTGAAACTGTGCCCTCCGGAGGCGCCTGCCTGAGCAAACAGCATACGCGAACGTTTCTTGGGTGAGAAGCTGAATGAATTCTACTCCTAGAAGAGAATGTCATATCTTTAACTATTCCCAGTGCTACTAAGGCTTCCCCTTCCCTGCTGAAAGTTAAACACCCAATGCACATTACTCTCCCAAGAATGCGATAACCTATCTTCAGTGACCAGAAGACAGGATTATCAAACAATCCGAGTGAGATGGGCTCAAAGACAAGTCTGTGTTTAGCATAAATACCTGTTTCTCCCTTTTCTGGGCACACTGAGCACGTAGGAGGATACTTCCAATGCTAATCTGCATATTCTGGCTGCTGTACCTAAACAAGATGTTGTCCTTTTTCTCCTACTGTTCTGCTTTCTCTCATCGGCCCAGAAGTCCATAGTTACCTTGCTCTGTTCTCTCCCTTTCCTGCATTACTGCTCCACACCATCAACAATTCACACCTACAAATCTGCAAGGAAACAAAGAGAAACGAAAATTTCAGTCTTCTCCACTCCATCCTACCCCCTCCCACTTGATCAACTGGAGCACTGTTTCTTAGAGAAGTTTAGACCCAAAAACCAACATGGGTCACTGTTAGGTACTGTACGAGAGTGTCCCATCTCAACAGGCAGAACAGAGCCAGGCTGGGGAAGGGACAACAGACAAGCAGATCTGTACCAACATGACAGTGTCCACATGCTCCACGTACTTTTTGGTTTTAGGATTAAATCCTCTCTGGGAACCAGTGCCAAAGTACATTAGTTAAACAAAGGGTTGGAGTGAGAGAGCAGAAGACCAAACAGCTCAAAGAAGATGGTGATAAGCAAGAAAGCTTCAGAAAGCAACTCGTGGATGTCAGCGGTATCAAAGGATTGTCTTCCAAAAAGCTTCAATAGCTGTTCTTCTGGCTTCAGACATTAACTGGCTTCCTTTGCTTTGCTGTTTCATTTTTCAAAACCCCTTGTGCTCATGGAAAGGGGAAGTTACTGAATGAATGTTAGTATATCTGGCTCCTAATTTACTCAGACCTTTGCCATCTCAGCTCTCTCAACAGCTAAAAATGCCCTTCTCTCAGCTTCTGGAGATTACGCTGACGACATCTCTAATCTGACTTACAGCTGAGTGGATGCTCATTCAACAAACTGATAGCAAGCATTTGTAGGAAAATTTCCAGAAAACAAATAATAATTTTCCATGAAATCAAATAGTCTAGTTAGTAATAATAATAAAAAAACCCCCTCACTCATTTCTTAAACTTTCTTTCATGTAGTCTTTGCTCCTATTGCACAGATGGGTTGGGGGGGAGGGAGGGGAGAGCAAAAAACCCCATGCCCTGTCCTGTCACTCAAACTTGTCAGAGGCTTTGAGGACCTGTGTGAGGGCACAGCAGGGAACTACAGGAGCAGCAGTGGCACAGGTGTGCAGAATGCTCTGGAAATGCATAAACCCCATGGCTGGCTTTCTAGACACAGCCAGTTCTTGACTTTCGCTGTTATTGATTATGCCCCTTACGCCTTTCCAGTTATTNAGATATATATTATCTATAGATAAGCTATAGATAATATATATAGAATATAGATATATAGAAATATATTCAGAGGTTTATTCAGTTCTGCCAGGGGAGAGAAGGGGAACAGAAGCCACTGCCACCTGGAGGCTGAGCAATTAATCTCTCTAGGGTATTTGTGAGATTACAGAACTGGGTTTTGCAGACACCTTTGCAGGACTGTCTTTCTATCAGATGCAACATTATCAACTCAATTCTGTTTATGCTACTTAGGCTTAATTCCATAACCTGTGTCAAGTGAACATTTTGGTATCACCACATCAGCATGTAATGTCATATAAAGGTGAAAGTAACTTTTGTAAATGCTACAAGGCAGGGGAAATTAGGCCAGTAGCACCAGTGAAAGTTATCATCAGCACAGCCCATCCAGGCTCAAAGCTAGCTAATATAAAAGGCCTCTGTCTAGTTTGTTGGGAATTCAAGCGCCAAGTTAAAAAGGAATAAATATATGTTTTAATACATTTTCACAGGTGGTTTAATAAAAAAGCAACTTTGAACTGAAATAACTTTGAAGTGACACACCTATTTCAGTGGCGAGCCTGGTGCAGCACAGTCTGCAGACAGGCTTTCCACCACCTGTTGACTCCTTGGTTTGAGCTTTTGGCTGCGGTAGCTGCATCAGCAGAAAGCCAGAAGGTGGATGAGCAGAGTATCCATTCGGAGCAGTTGAGCCAGCTCTAAATTCAAACTCAAGTAAAACTTCAAATTGCCATTTATCAGTGACTTTATTGAAACCCCTGAAGTGCCAAGGATAGTTTCACTTTTCATTCTCCTAGTTCAGCTGTTGTGCCCATCGCCGAGGGAGGAGCTCAGTTTCTATTTCTCAGCAATAGCCTCTTCACCCTTAGGTTTCCTGTACTCTGACCAGCAATGTTTCCAAACTGAAGGATTCCTAAACATTTCCACAAACATTCCCACATTCCTCAAGAAAGGCAAGGATATTGACCACCTGCATCTCTTGATGTTTGCAGTGGACCAGCAGGTGCAAGGCCATTCCTTCACAGCCATCCCCCTCCTCCCCCTGGCTACTTCAAAATACAGAAGTTCTGGTATTTTACTTCTGGACACAGTTCAATTTATTTGAGCTAAATTTGCGTCTGGTGTTTCATTTGTTGTCGTTGGTGGACCAAGCATTAAAAAAAATACTTCTACCAACAATTCCACGTGAGCTACTTCCACTTGGGTTTTTTTACCCTATCTAGGATATTTTACATTTTTGTACTTTCAAATCCATCTTGAATCAAAATTGGTTGCAACACACAACCCAAGTAGATTTGCATCAATATATACAAGGATATGGAAACTTGCAAGATAAAGGCAGGAGGAGACGATGACTTAAACCATTTTCTGTAAGGAAAAAAAAAAAAATCTATTGAGACAACACGCTCCTAGAGTGTAATTTAAATTTAAGCTTCTGCATGACTAACTTGACATTAAAAGTCCATCTCTGGAACACAAATAGTGTAATAGTCACCCAGAAGAGGAACTTGCAGGCATGGGTTATTGCACTGATGGACAAAAAAAAGGATGATTACTTTTCCTATTCAAAAAATGGTTTGGGGTTTCTTAACTGATTTATTTTGGCAGGACAAGGAGTCTGTAGTGGGCATTACTGTACTGATGCTTTGAAGAACTTTTTTTTTTTCCGCATTCCCACAGAATATCATTTGAAGGACAAAAAAAATCTTTGCCTTTTTATGTAACAAATGGCTTTGGCCTAAACCAATAGGAGAGCTTAAAATCAGTGCTTCTAATGCGACCACTGAGACATTTCAGACTTAATTACATCTGAAGCAGACTTAACCACTCATTTCTCTCCAGTTTCACACAAACAATAATTGCCCCTGTAGCCGCACTGCAACATTGTAGAATTAACCACATCCTAGAGGAGCTGGAAAAGAAAAAAGGGAAACAAAACAGACTTCAGAGTATCTGTCCAGGCAGAACAGGCTCATTGATCGGTCCGGCAGGTCTCCCTTCTGCAGTAAGAATTAAAACCACTCCCCTCAAGTCAACGTTGTTGTGTACCAAACACCTAAAGCAGGTAATGCTCTACTTCCTCACTTGCCTTCTACTTTAGCTCATGTTGACTTACATGAAGTCAGAGATACAAAAAAGAACATTCCTGAGTCTGTATGTACTTATGTACATGTGTAATTACTAGTCTACTTAAAAACGCCCACTACTTTTACTTTTAAGAAGCTGTACAGGTTTTACTGCAAGCTGTAATTTTGTGCACCAAGTGATACAGTACCCGAAGGCAAAAAAAAAGTGTTATTAAACTTAGTGCATTAATATAAACATAAACAAATAGCCTCTACTAATAAAAAAGTTGAAATTAATGTCCCCACATAAATCTTCCACTTCGATCTTCCATTAGAGGCCAATGACCATAGTGTGGAAGCTGCAGTGTGGTTCTGCAGTTTCAGTGTGGCTGGACCACTCCAAACATGCTCCTCTGTGACAGGCAACAAATCCTCAGTGAGTGAAAGAGAGCAAAATAGTTTTTATGCACTTACGTCCTGTGAATGAAAGAGACTGCAAAATACTCACAGGCTTAGATGCTGTAATCAGTGAGGCCATACACAAGCTTATCTGTTAGCCACAGAGCTAGGATACGCTGCCGATTCAAAGCCTAAGGAGGCAACAGAAAAGCCCAGGGTTTCCTGGCATGGTAGCCAGTACAGTTCAGGATGCCCCTGCCTTGCTGCAGTGCTGCTCAGCTCTACAACACCCTTGCATAAGGAGATTATCGCCCCTCATTTTACAAACCCTCTCCACTGCGTACTCTTCAGAATGTACATCTTCCCGCTGCATGTTCCAGGCTGACTCTGGAAGCAGCATGGAGCAACAAGCTGCCTTGTTTGTTCCAAGACTGCAAAGTTCATTGAGGGCCATGTACTTATTTTATGCCCTGTACATAGAGTTGGGTTTTTTTTCTGTCTTGGCTCAAGCAGGTTGAGTTACAGATTACTTCATTCTGTTTCTTTACTGCCTGCTTTAATATAAAGAACAGGATTTCACATGGCCCATTGAGCTGAGGATCCATCCTCACAAGTCTCCTGGAATGGGGGAGGAAAGCTAGCAAAACAAGGTGCAGCTGCTCCTGCCTGCCTGCCAGCTTAAGAGTTTGCTAGAGATCCTTTTGGTTCACTCTACAGAAGCAATTACTGGCTCTACCACCTAAAAATAAACCAAAACATCCTACAGGAACATGTTACCGTGTGGATAGATTTGGAACTGCTTCAAACTGAACCCTCCACACTGTGAGCCAAACACAGGCTGTCTGTCTGTCTGTCTCTGACAGTCTGAGTGCAGAGATACGAGTCCACTTCCCTGGGCAGACAGAAGCCAGATACCGCTGCTGATCCAAATCCCAGTGCAAGCGCACAAGTGTATCTGTACAAAGGCCCATCTCGGAGCTTGTGGAAGTATGTCCTAGCTTTCTGGTTTCAGGTGGGGTGGATTATGTTTTTCACTTTCCATTCTTGCACTGAAACTACCAAAAAAAAAAAAAAAATCACTACAGTAAACTGACAACTGACCTAGAACTCAGGCCTGAGCAGTATCTCGAACACTGACAAAGGCAGCGTATTTTCTTTTTTGTACTGCAGTGTCTGAAAATTGCCCTTTTGCAGAGCTAACTATACTTTATTTCTCAGAGTTGAAAAATACTGTGATTTTCTTTCCTATTGTTACCCTAATCTAGAAGCAATTCACAGACATGACAGTTCCATGTGTGAAACAAAATAACAAGAGCTAACACTGACATGTCTTCAGCCAGAACTAAATCTTTCTGTATGTCTGTCTGCTTTTTCCCCTCCAACACGGCTCTTCAGAGGAAAGGTGTATCTTACTGAACTCTGAAAGACACCTCATGCCTCTGGTCTGGTTCGACAGAAGAGCTAACTTCTTGCAAGACTTCTAGTAGAGTAATTTTGGCTAAGGAAGGCTTGCATGAGGGTTGCTTAATATACTTTGAATGAAATACTGTTTCACTAAAAAAACCTGAAATACCCATTTATCCATTTCCATCAAAAAGCTTGAAATCATAGATTTTGTTCATTTAGTGTCCCCTAAAATTTGGTTTAGGTTCTTCATATATAACTCAACAATGAATCGTGTTTGAAACTTACCTATTAGCCCCCTTTTGGCATAGCACTTTTCCCTACGTGTAACACACTGCGTGACATCAAATATGTAGTCTGCACAGGAAAGAAGAGACATAAACAGGCATAAATGTATGAAGACTTCTCGGCTACTATTCCCATGAGGTTCTGCAGAAGTGTAATTGGATGGGTTGGGGATCATCACTTTAGGTCAACAGTAATATTTTTCTGAACTTTTCAGATTAGAGAGGAGATGGGAAACTGCTCTTCAATTGACTCTTGTTGGCAGCTGAGGCAACATTCCAGATGACCCTCATCCAGACTGGCTGAACAATTATTCTGGGTTTGCCTTATTACTTTTCTCAAAACATCTACTTACTCATCATAACATGCTGTTCTAAGGAATAGCATTACATGGAAAAGTTTCCTCATACATACTAGAAAAAGATCTTGTCTAGAAGATGTATTTTAACATCACATATCACATATAATCTCTTACAACTGAAAATACAAAGCAGTCATTAGTAAAGGCAGTTGCTTTGGGTTCAGTTTTGAGCCATCCACTGACTTGTGCACATTTTGAGCAATCAGCCTGTGATACGCTTTCCTCATCTTTAACACAGAAGCTGACACTACTTTCACCCAGCTCGCACGCCCTGCCCTGAACACAGGTCATCAACGTGGACTGAAAACTGCGTGTAACAGGGCTGGACTCTTAATCCAGGTCTGTAGAGCACCTGGTACAAGACAGTTTCCGTGAGATCAGGGACATCTGTGCAATACAGCAGTGGAGATGGAGAAGTGCTTGAATCAGCTTCTGGTCAACCAGCTCAGAGTCAGTACGGAATTAAGAAAAACTACAGCATTAAGTGTTTCAGGGCTTAACAAGGTTTGCCATGGGACTACCCAGAAATTTCAACTGCCAGGCTGAACGGCACATTATCAGCCAGGGAGCTGAGGAAATCCTGCCAACAGACAGGGGTACATTCTAACACCAGCTTATAGCGACTTCTGCGTTTGTTTTCTTGAAAATACTGAAAATCAGCAGACTAGTTTCCCTCATTCACTAGGGATACTGTTTAAATTATTGTTCCAAGAAACACATAATGAGCAAGTGTTGGTTAAGCCTCATTGCTCATAGTGCCTTACAGGACCCAGACCAGTCACTTCTGGTTCTTCATTTTGGAATATCTAAAAAAAGCTTTACAAGGAATTCTCTATTTCTTTCTGTATACAGACTTTTCTATTCCCATTCCAGCTGTTCTCAGCTGCTTCTTGAGAAATCTTTTTCTGAAAGACAAGGCTCCACATGAAAAACTGTACAGAAACCAAGCTTTCTTTGACAGATACGCTGTGCAACAGACTGATCAAGTGGGATTGTTCAGAGTTATTATTATTCTGATGAACAGTTATATGTTGTATTTGAACTTTGTTGTGGGTTCTTATGCTCGTGGATGCCGTATTTTCAGTACTGTTACTGATCAAGCTCAAGCAGTTAGATTTCTTCATACTTAGCAACAGTTAACACTTCCCTCCTTTGCCCTGTTAGAGGGAAGTTTGTCACTGTCCCAGCTCAGAGACAGCCAAAGGAAATGTCCAAGAGCCATTCACCTACACCGATCCTTCCACACGATTTCAAAATGCGTTTCCCATCCGTTTCAGCTAAGACATCTGACTGCCACTGATTCTGGTTTTGTACTGTAATGTCTTAAACTGTGCCATTTTTACAATTTTTTTTTCCAAAATAATTATACAACTAATACCTCAGGCTTTTGCAGAGATGGCCTCTACCTCAAACTGCTGTGGCTGAATTTAAAACAAACTTTTCACAGTATCTTGCTGTTTTTAAGAATTACTTTTTGTTTAATTTCACACTTCTTTTAGCCTATCTACAAACAGACTCTTAAAACAGTTTCAACACTCTAAGACTGACTCACGCATTCAGTTTGACTTCTTAGAGGATAAGTAATTTCCTTACCATCAGCAGTATAAAGCAGAAATGATGGAAAAGATTCTAGAACTAATGATTTTGGGTCTTTTTTTTTTTAATTAAAAAGAAACCAGGCTTCTTTTCAAACATCAAAACTATTACCCTGAACTAATCAAACTGGACAATAGTGAACCATTGCAAATTATGACCAAAACTTAAATCAAAAAATCCTAGAAGCTAGGAGGAAAACTTTTTTTCTTAACATTAGGAAGTTGTTCAGATAACTCAGTTATGGTGCAAATGGAAAAACAAAGGTTTTTTGCAGTGACTTTCAAGGTTACAGGTACTCATCAGGAACTACATTACCTGGTGCAAGCAAGGAGACTGGAATGATAATTTTAACAACATTCCTTTATGACGAGGATTTAAAAAGATTAATGTTTAGCATCAGCATCAAAGCACTTTACAAACATGAACTAAGCTTCACAAGTGCAGCATTAATTGTTTGATATAATTACATTTGAAAAGGGTGAACTAAGGAACAGACCGGCTGATGACATGTCCAAAGTCCTATTAAGCTAAAGCAAAGGTGAAGCCTGCTGATGCCAGGATAAGGCACACAACATACACTCAATGGGAACTAACTACATGCAGCTATAGAAAATTCAGGTCTGATTTCCAATAACACGTCTGGTTTTCTTTTCAGATTCAAAGAAAAAACAGGAAGCTTAGGTCCAAGACTGTGGTTCAGAGAGATCTGTGGTTTTAAAGAATTTGACAAGTTTTCCGCCCCCACAAAACATCTAAACCAAAGATCTGTTCAGAAATTCACAAAGAAGCTTCCAAGACCTATTTTAACCAAAATTTAGCCAAGTCAAGCATGACTATTTCCCTCCAAAGCATTTTGGCAGCTATGTAAGAACTACAAGTTACCTAGCAGACAGTGGTTGCAAACAACACTTTCGCAGGAAAGCCTTGAAGCTGATAAACTATGATAAGCAAATTCAAGTGAACTGCACAATGGAGAAGCAGCAAAGCAAAGCTGCTCACATCTTGTTCCCAAGAACTTTGGAATTAAGTTACACCCTTCTCACATCAGCAACAGGGTTTGCACGGGATGACACGTATGTGGTGCAGAAAGAGTATGACTTAAATGCAAGTGTGGCTGTAGACAGTTAAATCTGATATTCTTACAGATGACATGTTTTGTATAGTACCAGTTAAGCAACTGATGCCCTGCACAGAGGTTAAGATGACACACAAAATGCTATATACCAATGTTTCTTTTCTCTTGGACTGTCCTGTCAAATTAGCTATTATTTTCATTCCTTGTATGATTAGAAGTCTTACCTCTAAAAGCTTCAAAACTTTCATATCTGAACCAAGACCTAGTTACATAAAAGTCAACAAAGGGTTTCAAATTTCTTCAGAGAGAAGCCGAAATGGAATAGCAAAGTCTGTAACTGGACAAAGCAAAGGGGCTTTATCTTGAGCTTAAGGTATGACCTACTATGAAAAGTGCAGGCTCTGGTTTGAGAGACATGTGCAGTCCTAAGCATTCAAAAGATCGTAAGTACTTAAGCAACATTGTATGTCTGTCCTGTTAAAAGATTCTGGAAACTACTGTATTATTTTGAGACTAGTTTTTCTTTTCAAATCTGAGAAACTTTTTGAACTCTCATCCACTAGAAATGTATGTAAAATCCTCCTATGCTGGTTATTCAGAAAATAAGACCACAAAATGCTAACTTAAAATTTTGCATCAGACTCTTCCAAATTTTACAAAAATTATACACCAAGTAGCCAAGATTTTTGGTATAAATTTGTGAAATCACTCTGAAACATTTAAATGGCTCTTGACAGGTATCACTATCAACAATGAATCAGTAGGCACCGAGCACACGGCAAGAACCATTCAGGCCTTGGGTAAAGTATCTCCTCCACTCTGCCATCTTTAGGGAGAGCGCAGAAGGGAGACGGCCAGAGCTACCAGGAGGCAGGAACAGAATAACCACACAAGGTGAACTGCAGAAACTTGCTTCTTTCCATCCCTGTTTTGCGAGCACTGAGCAAGACGTACTTATTTCTCAGGTTGCTGTCCTCCCATCTAACAATTCCAATTTTGCTTACTGGGACCTTTTGGAGAAACAGGAATAACGGGTAGAAAAAGGCAGAGTCCATGATATGATTTGCAATTTCTGATTTTCCATACAGCCTCTACAAAAAGCAGTAGAAACAAGCTAGTTGTTCCACCTTTAGCCAACTCTCTATCCTAAGGTGTTGTAATCCTTACCAGCAGTTATTATTTCCAGTGCCACTGGTTGCGCTAGCTGGGGAGGGATGTGTCAGGTAACAAGCAGCAGGCAAATCTCACTTTCAAAGACAACCCCTCTGTAACACACTAATTTCACTTAACAGACAGAACTGACACAGACATATCTAACAGGGTAACAAATACTGGAAATACAAGGTTAGATGATTACTGGCCAGCTATATTTTTTAATGGAACTTTGCTTTCCGTTCTCTTTAATTTGTTGCATCTGCACAGGATGTCAACAGAGAAAAATTAATTAAATTAAAATTAAAATCTAATTACTGTCTTACTTTAAAATCCTCCCGTGAATAGGGCATTAAAGTAAATTTTAAACTATGCGTGATTGCTTTGATGCTTTTTAAACTCTTACAAGGACAAGACAGCTCAAGTGGCAGACAGCTCCAGCAGCGACGGGACGCTGTGGGTCTAGTTACACCACTCAATCACAGCAGATCTGTACAGTAACCTAAAACTGTTCAAACTCCAGTAGAGAACACTACTGACAGAAATGTCTAGTTTCTTTTTAGAATAACTCCAGTAGTTTTCTAAAATAATTTTTATCACAAAGCACTTCAAGGCTTTCTGTAAACAACTAGGCAGGTTAGAGAAGGAACTACTTCTTTATCTGATCCTAAGTGTCTCCTTAAGGCTAGAAAGCAAGCAGTCTCACCAAACTGGAAACGTCCGGGTGGTAGACCAGCACAATTTTGACTCTACTTTGTAGTCTTTTTATTGACAAATTTGTTCATACTCGTTTGGCAGCCTCCCCATTCCAGATGTGCTACAACCACCACTTGTGCAGTTTCTCCAGCCCCACAATGGATGCAGCCCTAGAAGACCGTTAACTTGCTCCACGGAACAGCACGCCAGTCAAGGTCACCTGAACGGTATCGTTACCTACATCTGAGATGCTGCACACTCAGTCCCCAGAAAAAGAGAATAAAGATCTTAAATAGAAACCAGTAACAAAAGAAAAACGCCAAACCATTTCACATGCTGAATCAACAGTGAGTCACACCACTCGGGCTGAGTAACAAACCAGAGCACGGAGCAACATTGCAAAACAGTGCCTTTTCTTGTCCAAAGATCAACTGCATTGGTGATTTGAGTTCTTGGGTGGTTTTTTGGGTTGCTTTTTATTTTTTATCCCTCCCCACCCCTACCCTCTGAAAAAAAAACCCCAAACCAACTTCTTGTACTTCATAAAAAGCAGAGGGTAAGTTTATTCATCATTGACTATTTTCAAAAACTGATGAAGTTCTCACCTTAACCATGATTTCCCACTTACTACTTGTTAGTAGATTAAGATGTTACTACTATTAAGAGAGATGCTTCCTTCCAAATGAAGATATATTCCTTCCCACCTCCAGTTCCTGCTGAGGAATCAACTTCCAAAGCTGATTGTTTGGTCCACCTAACTTAATAAAATCTCCTGTGCGTGTTATCACTCACTTCACCCTAATGCGTGACAAAAATTGCAAGAGGAACTCTGCTTTACCAATAAAATCTGCGTAAAATCTGTTGCAATGAAAAAGTTGCATCCTTCCCACACCTAAGAGAAGATACAAAACAGAGTAAAAGGAGCACTAACAGGGTATGTGGTCTCGCCAACTCCTGGGATTTCATTATAAGTCTTTCAATTAAGGAAAGGTTCTTCAAATCCTAATATTGGAAGGCTATTACCCAAGCACCGCATCTCTTACTGAATAAAAACGTTTCTAGCCTTTGTGACAGGTCAGAAAAAAACCAAGGATCTGAAATCTACTCCAAAACAAAAACTGAAATCTTCACACAAACAAGCATCAATACAAAGGACTCTATAATCGCCGAGTGAATTCATGCTGCTGTGAGGGATCTCCTCACTGATCGGACACTGAAGAATCATCCTTGACCTCTCGCCTCTCCACCTCCCTCAACCTGAACTGGAACATCACAAGGACTGGGGGGCAGGAGGGGCAGCAAAATGCTGCATTTGGTGGTAAGGCACGCTCGCCTGCAAACAAATTCTGTCTCTAAGTTATCAAAATCTGACTGAAGTACCTGTCATCATCCACTGAGATGCCTTTGGCTTCTTTCTTCCCTTTCTCAGCAATATGTAATTTCAAAGACCTTATCTACTAGGCTTAATAGTATATTAACGATACTATAGCATTAATTACTAGTCTATCAGGATGCATCAGAGAAGTGGGATAAGCGAAATTACTGTTATTTCAGTTCCCAAGAGCCAGCCAGGAGTAAGTCTGATTGTTATTGCATAGCCTACAAGCTTCTTTACTGCTCTTGTTTAAGGGCAGACAGATGCAAGCAATTACCTTTCCATGTTAGAGGCTGGACAGAGTATTTTCACTGTTATTCAGGGCACAAGTGTGTGCACACACATATTATCATTACAACCAGGTTCTCTTGTAAAAGAGAGACTACTTTTGTCATTTGTAGGCCCTGCCTCCCTCTGCTGACTTGTAATTCTTTAAGACATTATGGTGGTTCTGCCTCTCTCCTCCTTCAGAAACTCCTTTTTCTATTTCTGGTAGCTCTCTCTGTTGAGGGAGAAAAAGCTCTGACTATCTCTGCAGTGATAACGTAGTCTGACTAGCTGCTTCCTTGACTAACTTGTCCATCGACATGCAATTTCAAAGCATCTGGAAATAAAGAGCAAGTTAGCATAACTGTGCAATCAACTTTTCCATAACCCCCAGTTTGGTAACTGCCACAAGACCAACATGACACTTCCCAGCCCTTTAGTAAGAGGGTGAAGTTGCAACAACTACAGCTTTCCAAATGGAGCTGGTGGGGACGCTGATGCTGGTACGCACACTGAGGTAGCTCAGATTTCAGTTAACGACTTCGTTTTGTGCAGACTTTGTGTTCTATTGTTTCAACTGCACATAGAAGTCTCACAAAGTCAGTCATGTTTACAGCTTATTTAAATCACTGACAAGAGCAATGTTGTTAAAGTAAAGAGCCAAATGTTTCCTGGGAATAAGTGACCCATTTTGGAAGAGCAGCAGAGGTAGGAAGCCTTCGGAAACACTCGACTATTAATAGCTGTACCAAAATAAACCTCCTCTCCAAATTTTGTAACAATTGTTTTAATAAGTTTTCTGGCAAGAGGCTAGAATAAATTATCATTCTTTGCTCCTGTGCCAATCACATTAACTCCTGCGACCAGTTTAGCTCAGACAATTGGGTCTCCACAACTGTTCATAGTACTCCTTTAATCTATGTAAGTTTTCAGGGTACATTTTTCTAAGCTTCTCAGCCGTCTAAATCTGCTTCAAATAAGTGATCCAAAAACAAGGACAAATTTACACAGGAATGTCTTCATCCAATTAACTTAAAGTCAAAATTTATTTCTGCAATAAAGCAACAGCTTTTTTTCCCACCCTGTGTCACAATGTTTATTGCATACTAAAGCAGAGAAAAATGATGTGTAACTAGGAAACAGAGCCCGAGTATTCATGTGTCCTTATCGGTCATCCAAACAAGCCAAAAAAAAAAAAATTAAACTGTGGCCTATGTGAAATATAAACCTTTATTCGGGGGCAAGACTGAGGACGAAATGATGAGATCCGTATTTTCTATTCAACAAGCACATTTCCCAACTCTACTGAATGAGTCTCTGAGGTCAGGCAAAAGCTTTCAACATATTTCAAAAGATCTCAATCTAATCCAGAATAATAAAGCACTTGATAATCTAAAAATTTCACTTCTGAAATCCATTTTATAGAACTGGGATTCAAAAGCAATAATAATAATTTTAAGGTCTAGACATGTTTGCAGATAAGCTATTGGTAGAATCCTTGAGCTAAAAAAACCAGAGGCACAACTGAACACCATCCAACCATACTGAGTTACTCCTCATTAGCTCAACTGCCTTAACTGTGTGGGAACACTTGCCCGAAACCTTTCTTCGAATTTTTCTAGTGTGGAGTTGCAACTCTCACCACCTCTCTGTATTTGAGAGATAAAAGGTATCAGCTTAAAATTCAATGGAATGTTCAAGAAATACACTCCCATAAACAGCGAGCTTGCATTCCTAGCTGTATGAATCACATGCTCAAAAAGATCACCAGAAAGTGCCGCTACAGCTTTTGTCTTGACACAAGCTCTAACACGGCAGCACAAAAATGCAGTTAGGGATGCAATTTCTTCCCCCCTACCAAACAGCTGCACCCATGCAATCCCAGTGAGCTCTTGCCTTGATATACAAACAAATCAAGCAGTTCAGGTGCTAAAGAATAAAGATAGCAATCTCCAAATGCTACATCTTTACTTACACAAGAGTTACTTCAATAAAAACATATATAATGACAATCTCGCTTTCTTATTTATATAATTATACTGGAATGAATTACCTTAACGATAAAGATGTGGATTGATCTATTAAAGGACTGTTCACGTGGCTGCGCTTATATATTCACAGGGACTAAGAAACGAGTGGCCTTGTACAGCACTGCATTTCTGTGGAGTTCATTTGAATCCCAGCCAGCATGAGAAGAGGGCTTGAGGCTGTGCTTTATTCCATCTCTGACCGTTACCAACGCAAGGCAAGATGCCGAACCTGACTCAATGTCCACGTCTAAAAAGGTCCTGTACAGAAACACAGGAAAAGTGACAAGACAAAAGGCTGCAAGAGTTCTGAGGCATCAGATGGATGCAAGAACCACAAAACAGTTTCAAACAGAAGGGAACTTCCTGGCCACAAACTATAAAATTGGTATCCTTAAAGTAGTATTCTTGGCATGATGTAGAAAGTCCGACTGCCAGGACCAGATTTAAGCTCATTTTCCTAATACACCATGTTTTAACATCTGCATCTCATAGTAAATCACAGCGTTGCCTCCTACCTATGATACCTAGCTTGCTTATTTCACACTACAATGTGATTTAATTTCTTCCTAAGAAAGCTTCTGGAGCAATGCCTAGTTTCAGAAATAACATTTCACAAGGAATGTATGTTGACTGTAATTAATTCCTATAGATGGAGAGGCCAATTAACAAGAACCCAACTAATAACTTGGTTGGATTTAATCCATATACTGAACTGGCAACATGCACCAGAGAAAGTGGCAGTGGGTGCAAGGATATATTTGGGGAAGAAATCACACATGACAGGCGCTTTCCAAGTGGTGCACAGACATTTTAAATGTTGCCCAGCCACTCTCAACCCTTGATCTCATCTACTTTCCATCACCTCTACAGGCTTCTTTTCTGCTCTCTCTCTCATGTGAGGTCTTTCCGGCATATACAATGCAAAAATACCTTGGTTATTTCAGTTTTCAGCTTAAAGATTACAATGCCTGACATTCACATATGCACACCGTTCTTCTTAACAAAAGCAAGCTTTGGCAAATTCTGCATTTCACTATTATTGAAGGTCCTTGTGCATCAAATCCAGGAAGAGAACATGAAAGGGAAGGAAGTTTTCTTACTAACACCATTTTTATTGCCAAGTTCCATTTACAAAGAAAGGCCCATTGTTCATTCTTGTCCAGGTTTTCAATAGCCATGACACATGATTAATGCCAGCAAATACAGACTCAGCTATAGAAATCTGGATTTCAGAAACATACACCAATATTTTCCAATTTCACTCTCTTCCCAGACGCTTATTTACATTTTTCTTTAAATTAACATAAGATATTGTCACATTTACTCCTAATGTCTAACATAACTTTCATTAAATAATACTTATTGCCTGTAGAAAGACATTTCAGAATTTAATTCATGCCATGTTTGGGCTTTTTTCCAATGTAAATATAAGTACATGTCAAGGACTTTTTTCTTCTTTCTTTCTTCTTCAAATGACATACACTTCAGACACAACTTTACTGAAATATATTTCACGGGAGGACAGCCCTTCATGTTCATTAAATGCTTTATGTCACAGATACATTCATTCTTCTAGAAAAAGACATTTCCCCCTCTTTGCACTTAAAACAATCAAACTTGCAGAACGGCTCAAAATGAACTAAAAAGTTTGCAACAAAAATATCAACATACCTATTCACAAGTGGAGAAGCCTGAAGTTATCCCCTAAAGCTTAAAATGCTTCCAGCACGTTCACTAGACTTGTAACAACGTCTTATTCAGTGCTATCACTGGCTGAATCAAAGCTCCTAGAAATTCCAATAGTCTATAAATTTGCACACTTGAATCTATTCACAATCCTTTTCAAAATTATCTTCATGTGCATTGTAAATATTTCTGCCACAGTTACTCCTTAAATACACCCAAACACAAAACCTCAGACCCTCTCATCTCCTCATATACGCTTATCAGATTGCAATTACTATGTCTTAAACTCACTTTAATATGAGTACTCATAAACAAAAGTAATGGAGAACAAGATGAAAAAAAATTCCCATGTATCTTAAGATTACAACCTTAAAAGAATCCTGGGAACACTACACACTAGTCTGAATCTTATTTAACTCTAAACTTGTCATCAACGAGTATTCTTAGTCATTACCTGCTTCTTAAGCCCTTTTTAGTTACATTTTTAAATAAATGCACCCACACCTTTATTTATGCTAATAAGACAGTCACGACTCAATTTTTAACTTTTCATATTAAGAACTAATGAATGTGTTAGCAAGACAATAAAACAGATACCGCACAGTGCACATTTATTAGACAAGCAAAATTTAGCTTTACATCTATAATACATTAACAAACATAAAATACATATTTTATAACACCTTGCAAAAGAAATAAAATCTGAGCAATGCTTATATCTAAAAATTTTGGGAGATCAAAATAGGGAAAATTCTGTACAAATGTGATATAAAAATACATTTCCATATGAAAGAACCTTCTGTTTGAGACTCAGTCCAGAAGTGCATCTCCCATATCTTTATTGCTGCTCAAAAAATCCCGAGCAGCAGGAAAAAAACCCCCCAAGCACTTCCCACTCCCACCCCCAAAATACATCTCGTCCCAGCAAGCCCTGCTTGGATCACCATCTGCTTTTCAGAAGTCAACAGGACACAGTAATTACAATTATTTTGTTTATAATTCATGCTGCAAATGTTGGGAAAAGTCAGAGCAAAACAGCAGGCAAGCACAGGAGAACCACTCCAAAAACCTGTCGATAATAGAAGTGCAGTGCCCAGATAGTGATACCCTAGGGCAGGCCAGGGATGGTTAAACAGTGCCATACCAAAAAACTCTGTCAAGAAGAATGACAATAACAGTTAGGAAGGGAATTTTCAACATATATTTAGACATCTAAGATTAGGTTGCCTGAAAATAGGTAGGACAGTCATAAAGGAGACTCATTCTCTTTGAGGCAAAATGGCTAGATCTTACTGACGACCCCAGCTGATGTCTCTTTGCAAATCTCTGATTCAACTATAGCACTAAAACACTTGGTTTCCCTGATGACAGCTGCCTGTGCAATGTTCTTACAACTTTAGCTGGTTAGTGAAGACAACATCAGAATCTTTAGCATGTGTGTTTTGGGGACCAAAGTTCTTGGGTTTTTTTGTGTGTGGGGTTTTTTTGGTGGTTTTTGTTTGTTTGTTTTTTTTTTTTTTTTTTTCAAGAGTACTACACGGAGGTTAGTGAAACTATTCATTAGGCTATTCTGTAGTTATTTACCTATATGGCGTGTGGTGAAGAGTGACTGATTACACTAGAGCACTCACAGCACCATGTGATTCAAGTGTTTATTTTTATGAAGTGGCTTCATAATTACACAGAGAATTTAACCTGCTTGCCCGATAGCTCACCTATTATCTTCAAGCATACGGTTTTAAGTTTAACTTGCTACTAGTAAAATGACACTTCATTGCAGGGCAATTATTTGATTCCTAGACTGCTTAAAGTAATCATGCCAGGCCACCTGCAGTACGTGTGGAAATTATAGTCACTCAGGTCTTACTGCTTAATTAGAAAAAAAAAAATCCACAGTAATTTCAATCCTAAAGCTTGCTGACTTTGCTATAAACAAACTATTTTAAGCATCAGTTTTAAAAGTCTACACACAAGAATACTTACAATCCACAAAGGAACATTATTTCCCCCCTGTATTCTGTCTCTGTTGGGCAAGGGGTTCACATGAATCACAGGACATTGGCTTAAAATCTGAACACTGATCTAGATTTGAGTCTTAATTCTGGATATGGAAGAAGAGTTTTTAAATGTCACATACCTGTCCTTGAGCAACAATATCACAAAAGATTAAATTAATTATGGAAGATAGTCCAAATTTTTCCTCACCAAGGACTTCAAGGAAAATTCCAACTGCGCTGTAAAGCGAAGAATGTTGTGGAGCTTCTTTAACATATGCAATTTTACACTTTTTTTTAAAAAAAGCTCATCTCAACTTAAGGAAGAGAAGTCAATTTTAATTTACCATGAATTAGCAGACGAGAATACAAATGAGCTTAGTCCTTAATATTGTACGTAATTCATGACTTCACACACAAAATACAGCTTTTAGTATTAATATTTGTGACTATATTCGTAATTAATTTGGTTTAATCCACACGGCAGAAAGCTTAACCTTTGGTTTCTTTCTATATCAAAGAATTTCTGAAAAACAATTCATTTTTGCACCTAAGTTTTACACTGCAAGCATTACTTCCATGGTGAAGCAGAGGTTAGAATCGGGCACTGATGTTTCCGCCCTCCCCTTCTATACCACATTACCAAGCGTATGCGGTCATTACTCTCGTCACTAACGAACAGCCGGAGTCTTGGTCATTGCTGGACACTGGATGACAGAAACGCAAAGGGGACCAGCAAGAGGCAATGAGACCTAACAGTGACGGCAATACATACTTTTGTTAAACAAGTCATATCTTGGTAAAATTTGATAAAATGAGATACATAGGCCATAAAAATAGCAAAGTAATATTCAGTATTCCTCGACTTCTCTGGTTTCTCTTCTGAAAAGGAAGGGAACAATAGAACTGTTTTATGTGAACAGAATAAGGCTGAAGATAGGAACAGCCTCTACAAAAAAACACTGAGAATTTAACATCTGTCCAAGATGTGGACATTTTGGTCTGGAACATTGCTACATTTACTTCAGAATGATTGCACCTCTGCTCTGCACTATTACACTGAAATAGCGAGCCTTTTGAATAAAACTTGGTATTTGGATTAGGTTAGAAAGGGTGACGTTACACTGACTGAAATCAACTTTTGTTTAGAAAAAAAAATACATTTGTGGCTGATGTGCTAATGCTTTCTTGGTTGAGTTTCCTTTTTACAGTGAAATGGGGATAAGGAAACAGCCCTTGAGTTTTCCGATAAGGGAGAGATAGATATGATACTCTTCAAGGAACTGGAGATGAGTAACACTGTACTTGCAGATAAAAGACTGGCGATGACAGGTTACTTCAGCATCTCCAGAGCTTCTACATTCCGAAGTCTCCTAATGCAGCATGAAGCACAGTCAAGTTGTATACACGTACGCCTTAATATTAGAAGCAAACAAGTCAAAAATCAATTGCTTCTGTCTCATAACCATTCAGAGATCTAGGCTGGTCTCCACCAGTTGTAACTTTTATATAACAACACAACATTGTAGGGCTAGTGCAGTCAGAGCTTTCCGAGTGTAATTCCATCTTTGCAGAGAGCTTTAGACAGAACCGCTGAAAGATGTCCCACCTTACCAGCCCTTGACCAGCAAGGCTCTGCCAGCAGTGGACAAGACAGTAGACCTAGTCTTCTGTTTTCCTAATAACAGTATCTATGTCGGTCATTTCCTGTGAAGCTCTCAACAGATAACCGGTCATGAGATTGAAAAGCCACTCGAAGGCAAGGAAAAGCTCAAAGTCAGCTTTGTGTAATTTCTTGTGCAGTATGGCTCAAGGGTAAAATTATGCATACCCATTAAAAAGACTCCTTGTGGACGGTCCTTATCTTGCTAGAACAGAATTTGAAATTAAATAAATAAAGATCAGGGTTTTCCTGTTTAAAATTAATTCTGTTTAAGGGATCTCAGCCTGCACAGTGGCATTTTGTGTAATCTACGTCAAGAGTTAAGGTTAACAGCTAACATAAAATGCTTTCAAGTTAAGTAAGGCATCAGTTTTTTATGATGATCTTCGGAATATTACTGGGGCTACAGTGTAATGCTGCAACATACTGGAGGAAGTCTAGACTGCAATCAGTTCAGTTAATAAAAATTTATGTGGTCTTCCTGCCCAAATTGCTCCTGATTTCCAGGCTTGTTCAGGTACACGTACATTGGCTGCAATAGTGACTGCAACGTAAACTCACCCTCGCCGTATGACCAAAGTAAAGGTACACTCTTACTCCGGCATTGCCAAATTCTCATCCCATATCCATAGCAATGCTGAGGACACCTAACTCTCAGAATTCATTTAGAGTTCAGGCCGCTCTGGAACGGTCAGAATAATAGTTAATTCCATTTGGGACAAAGTAGAAGTCACAAAAAATTAGAAATCGACAAAACTGCATGCAAAAGCTAATATGGGAAGAAAAACAATTGGTGCTGTTCAACAGCAAACACCTTGTGTAAATGTTTTACAAAGATTAAGTTACTATGCGAAGGAAAAGAGGGAAAAAGGTAGCAAAGTTATACTTGTGGATTAGTCAAGCTCTTATATTTAAATATAACACTTAAAATCACTTCAAGTATTCTGACAGTCAAGAAGAGGTACAAGGAGAGTCTGGGAAGTAGGTAAAAGCTTTTCAGATTCACCTACTTGATATGAAATCAGTTTTAGTAGAGATAGAATGACAAACCAGATTGCACTGATGACTGAAATTACACCACCAAGTAAAGTAAATAGGAATCTTCAACCTTGGAGAGACAGAAAGCACCGTTATGAGCAGACCATTAATGACCATCTGTTCATTTTACTATTAATTTAAATTAAGACACATGGAAATGGATGAGAAATCTTAAATTCCATTCATGTTAAATGATGTATCAAATCAGCAAAGAACATTCCAAACTTTAGTCAACGTTTTTCCACTATTTTCTGTCAATTTGGTATCAGGATGTAGGAAGCGAAGTAAGACAAGCATAAACTCAGAATCACTTTTTTGCAGCAATGTTGTTTAACTGTGATACTATCCTAGATAGGAAAAAAACTACACAATACCTTTCCTTTGACCTTCTTTCTACTTGAAGCTGAAAAACTTTAAAAACCTCTTTGAACTGCTTCTGTCTGCTTGTAGAAGTTGTCCTTCAGTAGAAAGGATATCATCGTTCCTCAGAGGTGTAATAATTTCACTGTCAGGAGCAAACAAACAAGCTATAGCAATCTCTTAAAATTTCTCTGTAGCTGGTTAAGACAAGACTAAAGTAGTCTCAAAAATCCCTTACATAAATTTGAATAAGCATTTGTCATTAAATTTCAGGCTTTTACCTTTTACAAAATTGTTTAATATATATATATCTCTCTCTCTTGCTTTGATTCAAAAATACATATTACACATGGAAAACATAATATTGAACTCTGGAGTCCTACAAAGACAACACTGAAAGTGGCCAAGCCTGCTGGTATCACGCAGACCTCCAAAAGATGAATGAGATCAAGATTTAAAAAAACCAACAAAACAAAAAACCAAACCAAACCCAAAAAACTCAAACTGAAAAACACACAAGGTCTCAAATGGAAATGTTATCTCTGTAGTACAATATATAATTTTTCCTGGTCAATGTTTCAGAGAAGTAATGATACAATATCCTGGAAGTCAGGTATCCAAAAATTTCTTCACTTTGCCATAAAACTCTAGACCTTCTACAATTAATTTAGGTCCCGCAGCTGGAACTCTATAATAGAAAGACAGTAGGTGCTCTGAAATACTTGCATGTTCCTATATAGCAGAAATTGGTAGGAAACAACCAGTCCAGATTCAAAAGTTGGTTGGGTTTTTTTTTCTTCTCCAGTTTAAACATGCTGAGCATCTGATGTTTACTTTAAAAGCTGCCCACAATCTCTTTCATCAGTGAGCCTCTTCTGGCAGAGCAGATAGCTTCTCGGGCTTCAAGAAGTATCTGCACTCCCAAAGGAAAAACAATGAAGAATCTGGCTGCGTTTGCTTCACTGTTTATCACAGCCTGCAGGTTGGCTTTAGTCAGAACATTCTTCCTCTACCTCTTTTACCTTGCAAACTTCAACTTCAGATTGCAAGGAGGACTGGGAAATGCAGCTGAATGTTCGAATGCTGTGTGGATCAACTGGTGGCACCAGTGTAAGTGACTCGACACTTAGCGTATCTGTATTATCATCTGTTATTAATGATATTGTGGGCTGCTGTGCAGGAATCAGGCTGGGAGACAGGTTTGCTGTTTCTATGCCACTGTTTTTTATAGCATTCTTGCTAGACTTTGAGACAGCTGAAAGGGTTTCATCAGTCAACATCGTCTGACCAGAAATGGTTGTCTGAGGCTGCTCTGGAGCTGAAGCGTCATCTAATAAAAGAAAACAGCAAAAAACAATTAATATTCAACTTAGTACGCACATGAAGCCTAGCAGTATACTATTAGTTATGAATATTTAAGAATAACTGGGTGGAAAATGCAGTTGTGTGAAACACTATGCTTACATGTTCAGTTTTTAGTAATTAGAAAGAAAACAAAATATTATGAAGGCATAACAAAATGCCAACAGGGATCGGTTCAAATTAAGAACCAGAAAATTTTACATATTTAGTATTAGAATATGGAGCAACATCAGAAATATTCCTAGAGAGGGGAAATTAAGGGTAAGAATAAGAAAGCCTCTCCAGTATTTAGTATGGACTAAAACGAATAGCCACTCCATACCAGGAAGCTCTTTAGGAAAAAAGAAAAAAACCCCAAACTACCCCTGTATAACTAGTTTTCCTAAGAGGTGGCTTGTTTCTTACGAAACATTGGAAGTTGTTCTCTCATTTCATTCTCCAGATTCACATTTAAGCGACACCTCAACCACAGAAAGCAGAACTATAGAAGAACAGGAAGGAGAGTAATGTGCTTACTGCAACTGAAGTGTGCTGCAAAACAGGCCTACTGTGTTACACGATTCTTTTGTGTCCCTAAGCAGGGAGCACACAGCACAGAGAGAACTGGGAACAAGCATTACCTACCACAGAAAACTGACAGGCCACCGCACCTTCCCACACAATGAAAAAGCCCAAACCATTAACACCTATGTGTACTGTCCTTTTCCCCCTTAAAATGCTAGCTGACTAGCAAGTAAACTGCTCATGAGGCTCAGATGGATAGCGAATGTAAGAGATGAAGCAACATAGCCTTATATGAGCAAGTATGCCAAGAAGTCAGGTTTTTTTCTTTTCAGGCTAGAGTAATAGATGCCGTTACAGTAACAGGTATCCAGCTTCAAGACAGACCATTTTTAGAGCTCTTGGAAGAAACAGCATGTGTTCAAGTGTACAGGCATCTGCAGAAAAGGCTACAAGGCAATGTAGTGAATACAGAAACTAAGAATTAGCTTCTGTTTTTAATACGCGGTGACCTTAACAATATTTCAGTTTCATTATGAGTCCAACTGATCCCATAAAAGAAAAGAAAGCATGAATGTAAGGCAAAAAAAAAAAGAAAAGAAAAGAAAAACAAAGCTGAGAATGGAATGGTATCAGTAAGGTGTCAGTGGGATAACAGTAAGATTATTATTTTTCTTTTACCTTTCTGGTAAGATAACCCCAAAAAATTGTGTATTCTCCCTTCAGAAAACCATTCAATTTTATTTTTTGCTGAATTGGTGGCTAAAGCTTCTCACTTTAATAAAAACAAAATTTATAGATTGTAATAGAGTCTCCATCTAAATAAAAGAGATATCACTGGTTATTTTTGAAAAGTAAGGACAGATTCAAAGTAACTCTGCAGACTCCTCTTTTTAGCTGTCAAGAAGCTTTAGTGAGAATGTAGTGATTGATAACAGAGGATGTGATGCAAGACTTGCATGGAAAATGAGCTGCTAAACCCACTGAAATAAAGCCTCATTTCTCTGAATTCCAAGATAAATACTGTCGTGGTTTGGTATGCACGGAACAGTGAGTCTCTTCACGGTGATTTTACTTTCTGAATTTATAAAATCTTGTTCTTTGCCAAGATTAGTTTTTATCTCAATTATAGTATGGACATTCACCAAAATTCAGGATTCAGAAAACAGAGACATTCTCGTAAATAAAGTATTATCGATCAATTACGCTCAGGAATGTTATATACAGCGCATTTCTATTGCGGTTCTGCTATTTCAATTCTGATTCTGCAGTTTATTTCTTACATCATTCCTCCCCAACTCCCAACAAAATATTAATATATTTTCACTAATACTTTCGTTTACTGAAATCATGACAGACATACATATTCTTTTGCTATGCTGTGTTGTCCCCAAATCCTTCCACGTAGTATCTAAATCAATGCTGAAGTGACTCCCTCCTTAATGCCACTAAGAAAGTATTTGAAAAAAGCCTCCAAAAAAAAAAAACCAAAAACCAACCCACAAATCTGGAGTCAACAAGTCCAAATTTTCTATGCAGAAGTCTGAAAAAACATTCAGAAAAAAGAATCAAAAAACCAGAAGCAGAATATACTCTGTCCAGTACAGTATTTTAGCTGCAGTATTTACAGAGAATACAAAATTCAAGCTCTTCTACGCTTCCCTCCCACTTTTATTTACTATTGATAGAAGTAAGTCTCTCTCTTCTACATTCTCTACTTCATTAGTCACCATCAGAGCTTCGCTTCTGCTACTCTGTTCAGATTTCCGTAACCCAGCATGGCATTTCTGCCAACGTGACTAGGTATTCAGAAACTGGCACTAGTCCCTGCAGGTGCAGAAACCAAATACCAGCACACAAAGGGGTCGGAGAGGCAGAATTTTGAACACTGTCTAGAAAAGGTGAACAGCTCTCACTACTATTTTGCAATATATTATCCCTTCTGGACTAACACTTAACTAAAAATCTGACTCTTCAGGTCACAGCTATAAACTACAGCTGTGAGAGTGGTACTCCCACCTTTGCACCCAAGCTCTCAAATCCAAAGGCTACTTGAAGTCTGTGCTTAGTTTGAAACTGCAACTATGAGTTAATGCTAGCTAAGTTTTGAAGCATGATCATCACTCATATATTTTGGATACAAGGACAGAGGAAAACAATCCTGGACTACAGATGAAGGAAACTAAACAGAAAACAGAATACAGAGATCCAACATCTTGGAATGAAAATTTGGTATATAAGAGGCATTACAATGAAAGAAATCAGACCACCCTCTTGATGTAAAAAGTCTTCATATATAAAACTTTCCAGTTAATTGAATACATGACTTCAGGATGACAATTAATGAGAAAATTTTTGAGCCTCAAAATTTCAAAGCTTTTTGAAGTCATCCTCAATTCAGAGAAGGATCCAAGTAGATAAATATACATATTCAGATATGAAAATGGAATAAACAATTGGCAAAGAGATGCACCCTAGCTGAAAAAAAGTTCAAGAAGGGATTATTACAAGAATGTCTGCCTCTAAAATCCAAATAGGCACCAAGCTCTTGATTCAAAAGAGTTTCAAGTCACCCAGTAAGTTCAGAGATTAAGTTCTCTACCCATTATCTGGAACCGGTGCCTATATTAAACATAAAAGTACTAACCAGCTTTCAAAAACCCTCAAACTCCTAACACTTGGTTTCAGTTTGACTTTTGGATAGAGAGAGCAAAAATAATTGTCATTTTTACCCAAATAAAATCAGCAGTCACTAAGATATGCTCTGCTCTTAAACGGGCACTCTTTGGGTATTATTAGCTCTGGTTGCAGTGGCTTCAGCAACCTTCCATGTTTTTCAGCACTTCTATAATGCTACCAAGATTACTATTACAGCAAAAAAATCCAAACCAAATCACTCAACTTCTGTTATATTAATGTATGTTAAAGATGATTACTAGTGAAAAGAGATAGAAAAGAACAGGAAAAGGAAAGAATGAATATCATCTACAGAGAAATATCCTAATCTGTCCAGCAACACACTATGAAGGGATAACAATAACAGGACATTAAGTGAAAAGATGCAAAGTAAATCTATAAAGATGAAAAAGGGTGTTTATATAACATTAACAGAGTAAAATATCTTCATGCCATGATAGTAAAAAAAAAAAAGAAATTAATTAGATACAAGTTAAAACAGGTTATATAAATAAGAAGGTAGTCTCAAGCGTATTTCCATCTTTTTTGCACATGCTTCCACTCCTCACCTCCTCAGGCAATTAAACAGTTGATAAAACCATCTGCCTGAGTTTGACAATCATAGAAATACTAAGCTTGTGCCATCACAGTCCAAGGACAGTCTTATGCTGAATGCTGGTCCATTTTACCAGAGTTATAAATAGATTTCTTGCTGCTAGCCAAGTACCCGCATTACTGTCCATTCAGGAGTCTGTGCTTACTAAATTCCACTACAGCCATGGCTGCCCCTGTGCAAATGAAGACATAGCTGCTTTGAAGCTGGAGGCTTGATAGCAGAAGTTCCATCTTTGGCAAGAGAGCCAAGAAACATGGGAGAAACTGCAGATAAGGCTTTCAGAAAGAGCTAATTATTGCTTTACAGTTCTCCCCCCAAAAACAGTAGAGACAAATATTTATGATGCTTTCTTCTGTTTCCTACCTCACTGTCATCGCTGTCAGCATGGAAACCAAATACGTTCTATTAACTGTTACGGGCTTTTGAAAGCTTATGGAGGAACCTGCCTGAATTGATATTGCGCGAGTTTCTGTTGCAGCTGCTGCTCGAAGACCTAAACCCAGTGTCCACCGTGACTGTCAGCCTCCGACAGACTAAACACCCGCCGACGTCCTTTCCTGCCAGACCTTACTAGAGGGAAACACAGCGATATATCATACGAAGGCTTTAACAATGAAACAAGGGAGGGAAACTGGAATGAAGACAAAGGATAAATGTTAGAGTAGCAACAAGAATAAGTGACAAAGACACATCCATAACTGCTGGTATCTTGAATGCAATTTGACACCACACTAAGAGTCTTATAAGTTTGGGAAATACTTCTGAGCTGGAAGTATTCATTCTTTAGAAATAAGCATCTTTAACTGAGTTTATTTTCTGCTTACCTATGTGGAAATGTTCATAATATGATTTGGGCTGTGTCTGGCAATACCAACAGCACTTACACTGAGGAGGGACTGGCAGGCATTTACTTGCATTACAATTGACTTACATGTTTTATAGAAATCTTGAGAGAAGGTATTTATCATAAATTCTGGTGGTGACACAGAATTATTGTAACTTATGGCCAGTGGAAATCAGAAGAGGTTCTCTATCGTGCAGGTGAGTGCACTTCAGACCATTCAGCCCTACTATGACATTGTATGAAACTAGTACTAGATCTGGTTTTCAAAAAAGCCAAACAGGGTGTTTTAAAAGATAGCAGCAGTTCAGATGATGATGCTCGGTGCATAGAAAGTTTCTAGAAAATAAACTTTCTAGAAACAAAAGTACTTCCTCACCTAGTTAGAAAATCACTGACATCATAGAACAGGAAAGATCAAACCACATTTACTTTACTGATTATAGAGGCAAGAGAGAGGGATGGTTTCAGTAAGATGGCAGGCACTGCTCTTACAGGCTCTCCATGCTTGATTAATCATCCTGTGCTTGGAATATGCACGTTTTACTTTACAAACTGGAATCCAACATATTCTCTGCAACAAGGGACAGGCTCTTTGTACTTAGACTTGTACCATCAATATCTGCCAGTAGTGTGAAATACAGCATAAGTAGCATAGAACATCAATACCTTCTGAAGTCCTCAATAGCCATTGCTCCAATGTAAACAATTTTCTTAAATATTGAAGCCAATTGCATTTTATAGCTTAAGACAACTTTAAAAGTGATAAAATACAGCATAGATATTACACATACACAATTCTGGAAGACTGCTAACTTACAGTAAGAGAGCGTCATCATCTTAATCCTTGGCATATATAAAAATAAGTACTTTAAAGAAGTGCATGGTTCCAGCAAGTATAGCCAAGAAGAGACTGTATTCTAAGCTCACAAGCTTAATGATTAAAATCTGCCTAGCAAGAGAACATTTTTATCTTATACATAGCAACACTTCAAACAGACATGCTAATTTAAAAAAAGACATGTAAATACAAAGGAAAAAACCAACCTGATAGCAGCATTTGCAGAACCTGACACTGCTTTTTCTGTCTTGCTAGGGATTCTCCTTTAAGGGATGACTCCTACTTTTTCAATTTTAAGGAACAGAGATCTTGTAAAGGGCTAAACTTAATTCACAAATACTGCAAATGGGGGAGCTACTAGCCTTTAAAATATCTGTGCCATGAAGTACTGTGACAATTTTTAGGTAGGAGAGCTGATAAACTCAGGAATGTAAGAGTTTATTTTACTCATGACAAAGCAATTAATACAACTGTTCTCTCACAATGGACTGAGACATGCACAATCGTCATATGATTTCCACGTAAGTCCAGTTAACATCCCCTCATACTAAGATACTGCGTGATTGTTTGATGTAGGTAGGAGTTATAAAAAGTAAAGTATTTTTACAAAACCCCAAATTAAAATGAATTTTTTTCTGTAATACATTTTTGAAAGCTCTTTTACTGTTTAACTGCAAACATATATTTTGTAACACTGTTTTCTCTCAACGTGCAATTAGACGATTTGTCTTTTTTTGTTTTCACCTATCCCTGTATGTATGCAAAAGTCAGTGTGTATGTTCCAAATCTTATTTCCTGAAACAACTCTGTGAAGATTACAAGTACGATCTCAAATATATCAAATTCTGAACAGTTTAAATCTGTCAACAGACAGTAGCTTAGGACACTATAATCACAACTTTACAGCAGAAACAGCTGCTGTGGTTTAAGGAACTTCCTTCCATTGAGGAAGGTAGTTGAGGTAGGTTTTTTTGAAGTCCACACACACATCTCCCCTTTAACTTGTCTGGCTTTCTTGACTGAAGATCCTGAGGAACTTGGCATGTTCTCCATGGTCAACAACCCAAGCAGTTGCCAGACCAAACAGGGAAGCATGGAAGGAGGGAGGGACCGAGAGCACGCATGTGTGCTCGCATGAGCGTGTTTGAAATGGAATGGAAAATGAGACAGGAGATTCACATAGGACAGATAGTGGCAGCATTCAAGTGCTACCTCGGGGCATAAAACAGATCTTGGTAAATGCGTGCTGTTCTTCCCTCCTTGAAGGAGACACTTCACACTATGTAAGCCTCCTCTTCTGCTCCATAGCAGAGTAAGGCAGTTTAGTTTCAATAGTCCTCAACAGGTGAAAGGAAAATTCACGTGGCTTTATGTTGAAGTGGGTGAACACCAACAGCTGTTTCTGCAACTCAGCTGAGTGGTCAGCAAGAGCTGATGAAACACAGACAGCGCTCAAGACACTATCACTTATTTCAGCAGTGTACTCCTGTTCATGCAGAAGCCTACAGAACGGCCACTGGGACACACCAAACAGATAACCTCTTTCATGGCCATGCTCCTGGCAACAGTTTCCAGTATAGATCACAGTTACATATAAATACTATAGAAGGGAGATCAATCATTACAAACTTGCAGTAAACTGGTCAAATCAGTTAATGCAGGAACATTGTTCCCAGGAACAGACAATAGTATTGAGCTGACACTGAAGATTAGAAAAAGGTGTCAATAAAGCCCCCTGGCCTGGAGAACACCCTCCCCACAACCCCATCCCCGAAAGACCCAGCTCCAGGGAATTCCGAATCCTCTCTAGTCCATACTAAGGACCTTGAGACACCATCAGCCACTCACTTGTAATTATTTAAAACATTACTTGTTCATTATTGGCTACAACTACATTAGCAATTTGGTTCAGACCAATAAAGAGGCTTTGAAGAATTATGCACACTTACTGCTTCAGTCTAATTTTAGGTGCATTAATGAGATTCTGTCACCAAACTATAAGATATACCGCAACTGTGCACCAAATACAGTTCAAAAATTAATAGTAACATACATCTGAACTAATAATTGGTCCTTCAGACAATCACATACCCAGCAGGGACGCTTGGTCCTAAAGGTCAGAGTAAATACGGTCTGCAGCAAAATCCCTAAGCCACGTGCAGATCAGATGTGTGCACCTTAGTGCCAACTCCTCGTCGTCCTATGGCACCAAATTGCCTGCTCATGCACATACAGTCACTACCATGACTAATAGTAGTAGGGCACAGAATTCTTTCCTCACAACTAGATTTGCTGAAGCACCTACATCAGTGTGCCTAGATCCTATGCAAAAAAGCCCAAACCCACCCAAAGAATGTTTTCCTGCATGACGTGGCATTTTCAACATACTTTATGATTAAGCCACAGTGAAGGTCATACTAAGTGTGGACAGTTCGTGCATCCTAACTGGTAAAGTGCAGCTGAAACCAGGCATTTAAAAAAACAAAACACCACAACAAAACTTTCCTCTGTTTTTGGTTGGTGGTTTGGTGTTGGGTTTTTTTTTTTTTTGGAGGGTGTGGGGGGCTAGGTGGGAAGAGTGAGTCTGGGGATTTTTGGTTGGTTTTATTTCTTCTTTTTTATTTTTAAACCCATGAACAGCCCCCTGCCATCAGGCTTTTAAATTGCAGGTAAAATAAACAGAATTTTATGTTACACAAATTCAAATAGACTGTGTAACTAGTCTATGAACAGCCTCCTGCCATCAGGCTTTTAAATTGCAGGTAAAATAAACAGAATTTTATGTTACACAAATTCAAATAGACTGTGTAACTAGGTTTTAATTTTTTTAATTACAGTCTGATTATTCCTCAATAAAGTACTTTTTATGCTGGATGAGGAATTACGTGCTCTGGATCTACTCAGTTTTTCACAGAAGTCAGATTATACGCACCTGAAAGACCTCAGTTTAAAACACAAGTACAGTCTTGCTCGGTATTTCTGTGAACTAGCACCCAAGAAAAATAATTTAGGTTTTTTATTTTCATTTCCTTTACCTCTTAGCCACTATTGCCCAGAGGATTCACATACAGCAAAGGACATCACAGGTGAGCCCTTTTACACTGCTAAGGAGAAACACGTACTCAAACAAATGTTGTCTTGTAGCGCCAATCCATACCGAGACTTTGACAAGTGATACCGCTTCTCTGTGTAATCACCACGTTATCCATTAAGAGACTGGATAACAGCAATCACTTACCAACTGAGAAAATAAAATCGGGTCCTTCCAAAGTTTTGAACAGATTGCATATAGAAAAATATTCCAAATTTTATTCTGGAATTACATATATTGCAGGAATATTTTGACTATATGTTAGTCTATCATGGGAAGAGATGCTTTTTAATCTAGAGTCTGGGTGCTAGAATGCTTTTCTGTATTGGTCATAAACTTCATAAGCAGCCTTTGCTTCCCCTACCCAGCAGTATTTCTTGCAGGGATAGTCACTCTGGACATACAATGTACACTGATTTCCTGACACTGCTCAGCGAAACCTACAAAAGACTAAATGCCTAACAAATATTGCATCACTTCCTGTAGGACTGCAAAAAAATTTACATTTACACAAGGGCTTCCAAATAAAGGCACAATTGTATGTCTTAAAGGGGGAACCAGAAAAACCATTTCAAGGAGTGATCAACATTGGAACTGGCTGTTAAAATGAGGGGACTGTTTGGAAAGGTCTTGAGAATCACATCACCTCTATTATGGTATAGCCAAAATGAGGTGGAGTAGGTCAGTTCTAGCATGAAAGCGTTTCAGTATGCACCCGTCAGGATTTACTTCTTGTTTAGTTTCCAGCTTGAGGCTTTCTACCTCACTCAGAATTTGTAGTCAGAACAAACATGGTTACAAGATTCTCTACAAATACTACAGGAAAAAAAAGGAGGAATGAAGGCATTCTAATGCAACAAGTCCCAGTATAAATATACCCACTAAATATACTGACTAACACAAACACATGGTAGCTACCTTTGTGAAACCTGCACTGTCAGTCTGGCTATATGGCAGCTTCCTCTGCCAACGAAATAGCCTCCTCAAACGTGGGAGTGCTCAGCCAGAAGAGTGTTATTGTAAAAACTTTACAATATTAGCATCCTAAATAACTATTTTCAAATATTTCATATTTGGCTCAATGTTAAAAATTAACATAAGATAAACACACAAAAAGTGTCAAGCAGTTCAAAAAAAAAAAAGATGCTTCATGTGGAGATCAACTTATTCACTACAGTGAAAGGCTAACAGTTTACTTACAAATTTTTGCAAAGTAATACTTCGGTTTAAAAAAAAAAAAAAAAACAACACAAAACCCCACAATGTTTTGAATCGAACGTGCTAGGAGACAAATCAGACAAGCAGGACATTATTTCACTGGTACTTAAAATCACTGCTGAAAGACACCAAGCATTTATTGGAGTTCCTTCAGAAAGCTGAAGAAATCATTCAAATTTGCACCATAATTTAGTTGAACTTGTTTAGTTGAATGATCAAGTGACCTAAAAACATAAAGCCCTACTCTGTATTTAACCAATAACACAGCAACTTCCTTTTACAATCAACTACTCTACATCCCTTGGTGTGGAGGCTGAAAATCATGATTGAATACCTGACGGGCTCTGTGCAGCAGGAGTGGATGTTGAGCTGGCAGTCACTGAATCGCAGCGCCCTGTACTCCCACTGCCACTGGAAGGGGATGGTGACGAGAGCGGTGATGGATTGTGCTGATTAATACACTGGGCTACAGCAAAGCCTGCAAAACAGGACAATGAGGTTTACCAGTTAATAATTAGCTTGAAAGAGTTAACCCACATGAACAAGCTGAGAAAGGGTAAGAGCGAATACTGCATCAAAGTGGTGTTAATTTTGTGTAGCGACCCAGAGGATGCACTCTGTTGCCTTCACCTCAGAAACCTGAAAATCTGAACGCATCTTACTGAAAAAATGCTATCTACAAATGCTGATAGTAGAGGTGAAGGGATTCAACACATTGTAAAACTCAGAGCTTGCACGAACGGTCAAAACTCTTCAGGTTTTGGTATACTCAATAAATTAACAGGTCACAGACCTTAATGTGATAAGAACAACGGTTAGTCAAAAGTGAACAAAAAAAACCTCTCTGATGAAAAGGCTGCACTGTTTTATCAATGAAATAAAAAAAATTACCAATAAAATCTAACACTGGCATTGTATTTCAGCCACCTTCTCACAAGTCAAACAGTCTATCTAGTGTCTGACACTTTTTAAATGTCGTCTTCTGGCTTTCGGTCTAGTATTTCCTCAAATTCTTTATATTGTAGTATCCTCTTCTTTCCTAACATAATCTTACATTCATTCCTTTCTCTTTCCTCTGTAACCCCCCTGCTTTGTCTTTGACATGGCCTTAAAAAGTCATTTTAGTTCCTTCCCTCCTCACATAGAGTGACTCATGCATTTTCTCCTTCAAGATGCAATTTCAGAAAGTACTGAGAACCTGGCAGCACAGGGAAACCCACTGGAAGTATGCAACTGAGAAAGGGCGGGCAGGGAAGGAATTCAAATCCCTGGTTTCTCAAACCCAGCCTCTCAGAACTGAATAACCTGAGAATGAAGTACTGTGCAATATTTAGTTTCACTGAGTTAGTCAAGATAAGCACTCATTGCATAAGACTGAATCAGCAAGTAAACAATAGTTATTCCATGTATGTTGCACAAAATATTTCGTGCAGAAGCATGCTATGAGCCAAAAGAGAATTCAAATCTATTTTTTAGGTTACTGGTGAAAGTGTTATGTTGCCATTCAGTCATATTCTACTAAAATAATGCCCACAAAGGTGTCTCCTATAAGTCCAGCAGCACTGCAAACACATGCGGAACACTCAGAAGTAACAATTACTACATTTTTCTTTTATGGATGAGACTGTATGGTAACTTTGTACAAAACAGACACTACATAAAAAAAACCTTATTTGACATAACCAGTTCATCTTTATTAACATCCTTATTTTTTATATTACCTTATTGACCATGTGTCTGGTTGACACGACTCACTTGTGAAAATTGAATTGAACACTAAATTTCAGATATTCATAGATTATAATGCTGAGGGCATATATGTGGCCACTCTTTCACCTCAACATAAACAGAAATACAAGAGGATCCTTGGAAGAGTAACAACACTCTACAGCATCAGTCTTGTAAGAATGTAGCGTGTACTTGAGAAGGGAAGCTGCAATAAGGAGCAAAAGAAACAAAACCCCAAACCCCCAACTTGGCATTTCAAAAGCATGTTACTTTAACAAAGCTTTTCTTTCTTTTCCTTAATAAATCATGTTCTATCATATCATGTATTTTTTTTGTTTGTTGTTTAAAACATCTTGTTTTCCAGCAATTGTTAAGACTTTCTTAAAACTTCTAAGTTAATTTAACAACAAGATGAGTTTACCATTGCTGCGACAGAAGCAACTAAGCACACTCTGGCTTTCAGCAGACTTTGGATCAAGAGTCAGAGCACTCAACTTTTGCATCAACCCTCTGCTGGACTGTCAGAAAAAAAAATGTCAGTGACATTATAAAAGGTCCAGGCTTGACAACAAGTTTGCTTTGGCATAAACTGCAGAACAGCAAGACTTGCAGTGAAAATACTCCAGTTTTGAAAAACTTCAGAAATTATTTTCACACACTCTGTTGATCCTAATATGTTGAAGACCCCCACATTGGGACAACTTAACTCACTTGCGAACACACTGTTTGAACAAGTCAGGATATCTCCCACAAGATTAAAACCAGTACGTCGCCCTTTACTGTATCTTTCATTCAGCAGCTATTTTTTCCCCTTGCTCTGATTTTTCAGCTGACAGTTTTCATAGCCCTGTTGTCATAGAAATCAGTGATTGATCTTGAACTGCATCAATATTATAAAAATGCAGAAGAATTAAAACCTTAAAGGTCTAGCGTCTACTTCAAACGCTATGGAACTACCTGCTACAATTACAACATGCTCTGAAAGCAAAGTTCATGAACTGCCTTTCCTACACAAGTCCAGTGAGGACAAGTACCGCTGCACTGTTGATGATTCTTCGATCTCTTGATTTCTTTAGAAGATTTTACCCTCCTCATGGTTCTCAGCAACCCTCCTCACAATAACATGCTTATAGCAATTCATCAGTTTTATCGATAAGGCTTTCCTTTGCAGACTTTCCTCCTAGTACTTGGAAGCTTTTAGTCGTCTCTTTGGGTTTTGATAGCAAGCAGCTTTTCAGACGTTGAAGCACTTTTTACAGCAAAAGAAGTATCTTCAATACGTGCTGTACGTCAGGTGATGTACACGACTCGGCTGCTCCTGCAGCTCTCCTCACTCCCCCATGGGAAAGTATTAATGCAAGAGTTTACTTTTTATTGGCAGTCCCCTGAACTACTGAAAGCAGCCACAACGTGCGCTATGAACCACCTAACAATATACTCCTTGCTGTCTTCACTGCATAGTGAACACTGGAAAGGAAAGTATCTGACAATGAAGTCTGAAAGAAAGCAAATGCACCACACAATTCTTTCTTCTTTTATTTGGGGAATCTGCCGTGGCACTGAATGGATGATTCACGCATTATATAGTGTCTCCTGTATGGGGAATTTGCTGGTACCATTCAGCACGCAGCCAGTCAAAACTCAGTTTAAATGGGCTTGTTAGAAGAAGTACGTGAAAGCTTTAAAACAGACATAACAAGTCAGGAAAATGCTGTTAAGCAGCAACACATAATGACAGGTTGTGCTACGAGGAAAAAAGCCAGAGTGGATGAAGAACAGAAGACAGAAAAAAGCTAGTAAATATCTGTTCTGTTAATAATCTGACTTGATCTGTGGTTCCACCTCTTACCCTCTACCTCCCACGTCTCTACACAAGAACTACTCAAAACCACTTGCAGAAAAACAATGCTGTCCGAATTGCTGTTAGTACTTGCATCACGGTTTGAGATGGGTGCGTGCCACTTTTACCAAGCTTTTCTCTTATTTGCAAGATGAACACAATAACCACCGTGGCAGGAGACATCTATTTAGTTAAAAACAAACCAGTTAGCAAGCAACTAATTATTACACAAATGTAAATAAATCATGTATTTCGTTTCAGAAACCAAACTAATTGATCTTCTACAATCATTTAGATAAGTTAAACTAAGGTTACACACAGTGACGCCTGATAGTCTGCAAAAAGCTAACCACAGACTAAACTGCTTCAAATGTGAAAGGCTTACAGCACTCAGGGCCACTGATACATATAGTTTTTAATATACCAAATGTGCATTAGCTTTCTCATACGTACTTCATCTTTTGAAACACCAGTTAGCATGGGAAACAAGGAATCATCTATGGACTTGTGACCACAGAAGTGAGGCAAAGTCACCCGTTAAACTGAACAAACCTTGGTTTTGGAACAGTTCAAGCCAGTGGTATAAGCGTGCTTAAATAAATATTCCCCCCCTCACAGTGCTGGAAACAGGCTGTACTCATACAAGGCATTCTATATCCACAAAAGGTTTGCACTTCAAGGGAGAAGAACTCTTCCGTCCTCACCAAAATAGTAGAAATTGTAGAAAAAGTAAATTAAGCCCGCTGCGACTACCACAGGAAAAGCTGGTCTGATTCAGCAAGATTGCCTGCCTAAAGGTTCTGCAAAAGAGCACTCAGGGATTCATGTCCTTACACAAATAAAGATCACTAGTTTGCAAATGGTCGTAACATATTTTCTCCCCCAATACCACTGCAGAGGAAGGATTTTAAGTGTGCTACAGGAAGGTGATTTAGATGGGAGAGAAAGGTAAGTCTAAAACATTCAAATACTGTAACCGGGAAACCACTGACTAATTCTAACCAGGAAACTCCTTCAGGAAGTATCGCAAAGAAAAGGTAAGCAGAATTAATCATGACTACAAGAAGTAAAATAACACTCAAAAGGTTCAAGAAGTGCCTTTCTTACTAATTTATGACTCAAGTTGTGACAGAGATTAGTTACAAAACACAAATATTTCCTTTCCAGTAGTCATGATTCTGCAACAAAACTTTCTATTTAAGACTCAGTGAGGTATTACTGTAAAGGTGAACCTTCCCAGTGCCTTGGAGAAGATCTTATTTCATAATCACAAAGTTTCATGATGCTGGGGTTCTCTCACAAAATATGTGTCAATAGTTATCCTTGTGCCTTGTTTTACATAACAGCAGCAGAATTTTGTGCCAAAACCTGAAACAGCTTCTTAGCTTTCCTTTAAAGGAGGTAAATTACCTTTTTCTTAGGTAACTAAAGGTATTTCTTTTATATAAAGAAAGGTATTATATAAAGAATTGTATTAGGCAATTAAAGGTAATTAAAGAAGGTAAATTACCTTTTTCTTAGGTAATTAATGCAAATCTTTCTCCTAAATTAGGGAAAACCTTCTCACTGTCTTATAAATGATTTAATGCGAAAGACTGTCTGAATGGTAAGATCTCCTAAGAATAAAATTTGAAGGTGAGAAGGGGAAGGAGTGGTGGTGGCAGACAGCAGGACAAGACAAAAAAAAAAAAAGCAGCCCATGAAGTAGAAATAAAATCTCATTATAAACCATATCTTCATTACCTCAAAACTTTTTTTATTCCAATTTCTTTCTATGCTGTTCTTCTAACTGTAGTTATCTCATAAAAACTTTTCAAGTCCTTTCATGTGCTTGTCCCCTAGTCAAACTAAGGCAATGCTGAGATTGAGCTTTTTTGCAAGTGTAAACGAAAAAGAAACCCTTACGTGCCTGAAAATTATTTTTTTCCTAGTTATTTTGGATCTTTGCATCTGCCTTAGAAAACCTGATGCACTTTGCAAAAATTCCAACTTGTAGAGATTGTTTAAGAAACTCCGATACAACCTCATAAAACTGAAAAATAACTGCTTTAATGCAAAAAAAAGTGTTTACTGCCAAGAAAAAAAAAAGTAAAAAAAAATATCGGTTGCTTGGACCTCTGTTGCCAAAAAGGTCTTCTGTTTGAATACCTCTGTATAGAATGATTTTGTTCTAGATCATTCTAATAATGACAGGAAGGTTAGTATCTAGTTCATATCCCACAATTCTGATGACCAGGCAATATAAATTGGTATAAAAAAGGCAGCAGAGTTGGGTCGTTAAAACAGCGGCCATAGCTAAGTATTGTACTTGGAATGGTTCAAACAATACCAATGAGAAGAAACAAACTGAGGTGATAAACTGAGTTTGCAGTTGTCCTCCATTTATTCTTGCATAGAAATATAGAATTAAAAATACTTGAAATATACTTACGGGCTATAAAAAGCAACTGTATCCTAGACTTACAGAGCATGGGAGACTTACCCATCTCACACTAGAAGAAACTTAGTACTACTTAAGTAAACTACCCCAAATCTGATGTTCCTATGGTCGCTGTGGTTGATGACGAACATGAAACTGCTGTCCCACAGTACAGTTCCAAAATAACTTGTACATGACATTCAAACATGATGAGCAACCTAGTCTCATAAAATTAGTTAACAAGTGCAGATACTCATCACCTGTGAATATCAAGCCCCTCATTAGTACTTTGATCAAAAACATCTGCTTTCTTACTGTAGATTGAGAAGGCAATAAAATTACAAAAGATTACACACATTTCAAGAATACATTTGTATTATTAATTAAAAAAACCCCTGTCATTTTATGCCCACCTGTGGTGACCTGCTAAAGAAAAGCACATCATTTTTTACAGTGTATAGTATGCTTTTAGAGTTGATAATATTTGACAAAACTAAAATAAACTTTCTTCACATAAAACTGAACAATCTCAAACACTGTTTCAACAATTCTTGGGCTTTGTTTAAAATTTTCCTATTCCCAAGAAGTGATGCAAACTTCATATAGAAATCTCACCTACATTTTCTTTTCCATTTAAAGGGTTACAAAGCCATAAAAGACCATTTTTCTTCCTTCAGGTTTTAAAATTAAGATGGTTATACTTCGCTTGCAATGGCTAATATTAACAAGAAGGCTTTTTTTACCAACTATTTCCCCCAAACTATTATTATAATCATCATATACTAAGGTATTAGCAATGGAGAAATTTTGCTTTCCAAAAATAAGTATTCTCAGTAAGAAAGCAACCACATTTGTTAAAATATTTAGATCTATGTTTTGCAGGAAATTGTTAAGATTTCCCTTGAGACACACTAAGCATATAAATCTTAGTATACAGCTGGTATTTTCAATATAAGATCTATGTTCACAGGACACCCACCAAACCTGCTTGTTCCTTTGAAAACAATGCACTACTTTATGTACATAAAGAGCACTTCAAAAGCATTATACAAATACCCATCTCAGATGATGAACAGTCCAGCCAACTAAACGACCCCTAAAATGCTCTAACATTCTGGCATGGGTCATTAAGCTAAAAGAGACCCTGAATTAGATTCATGGTCATAACTTAAGGATGAAAAAATTGATCAAGCGAAGGATTTAGCTTCTGTTCATCTCTGACAAGAATTGCCTAGTTTCAGGACAGTCATCGGGGGTGATTACATCACCTCACTGCATTTGCATAACCAGCACATATAGAGTATTTATAGGGATGGTCCCTACTAAAAAAAAGTGATTAATCTTTTAAAAATATTGCCAAAAACATAGCTCTCCTTTAAATCAACAAAGTTCACCATCACCAACGGAAAGCATAACTTGTTTCTTACAAGTATCAAATGAACACGATTCTATTACTGGGTTTCTCACAGACTATATGAGCTTTGCAGAACTCTTATTAAACACCACTTCAGTTGTAGGATTAAGAAGTGAATACATGAAGCTAGCAATTTAACTGCAGCTTCTTCAATATTTTTTTTAGAGAGTCACAAAATCTTTCTCTTAAAGTAAAAATTACTCCCAAGCCTGATTAAGGGATAAACACAAACAGATTCCTCAGAAAATCATTCAGAACTAGGAAACATAATTCATTCATTAGTGAAGATAAGGGGAGAAGGAAGAGGCATTTGATATTTTGTAATCAGACGTAAAACAGTATATTAAACCATTTTTATTCTATTACTGGCTATCATAAAATGAATCTCAAAAAAGCAGCATTTGAAACACTTCTTGTTCTGTGCCTGGTTTCTCATGCTTGGTATCAAATAAAAGCTTCAAAATACTTTTTCCTCTGGACTTAACATGTGCATACAGTGGAATTCTCTGTTTTGTAGAATGTGAAGTATGTGGTTGTTTGAACAAACTCTCACATTGCACCAACCCCAATGTGCCCCCCCCCAAAAAAAAAACCAAAACAAACCTAACCCAAATTAGGAGATGAAAAGATGAAGTCACTTGTTATGAACACAAGCAGACTCTTCTTAGAGAAGATTAATTCTGAAACAGGAACACTGGCATCTTTTCAAACACACCTTTTCCACGGAAGTCATATGAAATAAGGAAATACATTCCCATCAAAAAACATCGGCTTGTCTTTTGAAAAACCTGACCAGCAATATAAATGCTTTTATGATTTCTGGTCCCCAGACTCAGGACTGGGGCAAGCTGAGTTCCAATTTAGTCCTAAGGCAGCAGAACATCTACTTTAAGTAGTGCATTTGAATTCTGAATCACTGAATCACATTTAAAGAGAAATGCTGAGTTTTGTGAAACGATTGGCAGCTACTGGTAACAAGATTGCATCTTTTCTGTAATACAGCAAAATTAAGTACTTTCAAGTACTATAAGATTCAACTTTAAAAAGACTCGATCTAAAAGGAGACAAGTTCACCACCTGGAAAAAACCTCTGCCAAGAATCCAATTTGTGAACTAGACAATAGGGAGACAAAAGAGCAAAGAGCTCATTGATTTAGAATCATTCCTTTAATCCCCATTCCAAGCTAATGTTTTAGGAGTAGCTATGGCCCTTTCCTGTCTCGCTTGCTCCTAAGTAAACAAAGCAGCACAATATGCCAGCTGCTTTTACAAACTAGCAAGAAACCAATCATAACCAAATTAAAGGAGGAACTATGCACAACTGACAGATGTTTGGCATAAACAGTGAGCATGCGAAACATGACTCAATTCGTAAAGGAAGACAAAGCATTAAGACACCTCCAGTGTATTTGGAGCAACTGTCGTGGATGTATTGCTCACGACATACCTGGAACGCACCCAGGTATTACTTGTAAATTTTTCCATAAGCCCCATCCTGGAGTTGCATGTTCCAAAACACATCATAGTAGGCTTTTCATTGCTTATACAAGTTACAGTTCAGCTTTTGCAGACACAAATCACAAAGAAAAAATTGCTTGATAATGAATGCTAATCTCACCTGGAACTTTATCAACAGATGCAAAAACAGAGCGTTGTACCGTAGGATCACTGCTACCGCGTCGTGACTGATCATAAAACTTAAATGGAAGATGTTGGGCTGTAGCTGCAGAGCTGTGTCCAAAACCCATAACTTCAGTTGAAGGCTGAACAGGAAGATCCAGGAGAGCTATGTTTAATCACAATTGATAATTTTTGTTACTCAAAAATACATAAAAGGAAGAGTAGGTGAAAATAAAATTGATAGTTTGCTCAGAATTTTAAGACGAAACCAGATTGTTTAAAATAACTTGCCTGCCTTCACCTCCTAATTATGGTTGTAATTGCATTGGAAAAGAAGAGAGACAACACTTCTGGTGACCTTTTCTACCATTGCTGTCCACATCACATTTACACTAAGGAAGCCTCAGAATTCATTGGAGAAGAAAAAAAGGATTACAATAAGCTCCTTGCATTAAGTAAGCCATAGGAGTTATTTTAAAAAAATTTCAGTTTTTCCCTGTACACATACAGTCATTCATTAGTTAAAACTGAGCAGTATAGAAAGCCATTTAAAGAAATAATCTGCTTTAAACTGGAAAAAAAATGCCTCTCAACCATTCAACCGGAATTCTTAGTATCAAAATAGACCTGTATTAACCTCAAACTTGCTTTAAATTTTTTAACATGAAGTACGACATAGAAGTATGACATATCTATTTTGTAAACATAAGACATAAAACTCTTTTTAGTCAGCTTCCTACAGAATCAGAAGACACTAAAATAATCTTAAACCATCTATAATGAGAATAATTCTCTGGCCAACTCAATTTTAATACCAGCTATGACTTCTTTTCTTCACAACTCTCATTAGATCATTATTGGTCTTGGCCAATACATGCAACTGAGACAGCTGGTGTCCTTTTTCATTTGCCCATCTATTTTCTTTCCTGTATTTCAGAGTCTTCTTTCCTATACTCACCATTTCATTCAGTTTACCGGTAAGGTTCAATTTATTCTTCTTTCATTTAATATTCAATTAATATTTTAATCACTCTTTGCTATTTATTCAAATTAACTCTTTCCTTCATCTGTTCACATGCATTTCCTCCATTTTGGATTGACATGAATCCACACTTTGGATTGCTCACCATTACCGCAGCCAAGCATTAAGCATTATCGTCACACCATCAGGATGCCACCCGAGTCAGGACTGGGGCAAGCTGAGCTACAATTTAGTCCTAAGGCAGTAGAACACCTTTTTAAGTACGGCATTTGAATTTTGAATCACTGAATCACATTTAAAGAGAAATGCTGAGTTTGGTGAAATGGTTGATAGCTAGTGGTAACAAAATAAGATTCCTTCATTTTTCATCCTTTCTTTGATGAGTCTATTATTAAATACAAAAACACGTATTTTACTCCAATAAAATCTATTGCTTGGAAACTAGACATTGGTTTACAGTTTTCTATGGCACACCACTTACATTTTTCTAATACATCCTTATGCCACAGAGTGACTTGCTATGACATACAAGTCTCGTTTGTCAGAATCATTTCAAAATGACCATTTACCCGCTATTCTCTGCATTTTCATACGCCGAGCCTGGATACGGCCTTTTGCAAGACGTTGTTTTGCAATAATGCAGCGAATATGATCAGAAAAAATAAATGTAGCTTGAAGGATTGGGAAGGGCTTCGAATGAGGACTTGAGGCAGGCTTATGAATTATTATGTTCAGAGCTCTACTGTCATCCTCTACTCCCGTCACCTGCATATCCTAAAAAGAAACAGAAGGCAAGTGGCTAACGAAAAAGTTAGCATTTCTAAACTATAGATTAAATATCAACATGAAAAGAAAACCCTATGAATGTTCCACTAAAGCTCCCAAAAACTGTTTCCATGTTAAAAAAAAGAAGACTATACAAGTTGTAGAGCCTTTGATTTAGTTCTTCAGAAACTGGTACTTGTAAAGATTAAGTCAGTTTAAAATTCAATTAAGTTATTTGAGCACAGCAAATTTTCAGGAAATACAAACAGCGTTGGCTAATGCAAGAAAGAGACATAAATCAGAGAAACTTCTTAGAGCTTTTCAAATCAATTAGATAAGCACAGATCATTCTGAAGTTGCAACCGGTCACCTTCCCTACCTATATAGGAAAATGAGAACTCTAGAGAAAGTTCATTACTGTGCCACTTAAGGCAAGTGCTTGGGAACAAATCCTCATTGTATAGGGTTTCAGTGTTCAAATAAACACACCCCAATATATATTGGGGAAGTTACCTCATTTTCAAGTATGGTTCTAGATAGCTAGGTAGACTTCTTCAGAAAACCAGAAATAGCTTCAAAGGTGGGAACTAGGAAAAGAGACTAGTAACAGAAGAAACAAGTAAGCATGCTACAGAGCTTAAATATATAAGCTAATATTGGTATTACTATTTATCCAACATAAATGTAGATTTTCAAGTGAGAAAAAGTAACCACACAAATTAAAACTTCTCTTACCTGCAAAAGGCCTGCAAACTTAACTACTCCCCATCCAAGTCTGGCGGTATCTGGCTCAACCAAACTCATCTGGTAAATATCCACAGCCAGGAATCTTTGAACTTGACCCCCATCCTTTGTTATGACCGTACAAGCAATTAGATCACTGTTATCTGAAGGAAGGAAGGAAAAAAGTTACATAGCTACTGAAATTAAGGATTCTGTTGCATTTCTGCTGGTCTGAAACTTGACTGTTCTGACTGTTGGAAGTCTTTCAACAAGACTATATGAACTCTCCTGGGTAAACTGTAGCAGGTTTTTGCCAATATTTGATAAATGAGGTGACATTTTTTCCTTTACGCTTTACTCATTTTATACATTTATATTGAATAAACATATCCTCTCTTAAGCATTACTCTAGGACCCCTCAAACAAGCCCCAAAAGACAGATCTCAAAGTAAATACACCACTCCAACTAACATTTCTATGATTCTACCAATTACCCTTTACCAGCAGGATCCATTCAAAATTGATCAGGTGGTAGGAGAGAAGGGGAGGCAATATGGAACCCTAACACAATTAGAAGAGGATAATTAATGCTAATCCAGTGAATTCAGTGTGAGCTTTTGAAATCCGAGAAAACAAAAGTTGAATAAATAAACACAACACTGCTGATTTTCTGCAATACATACAGGACGTGACTGAGTCACATGAGGCCTGATTGCTATTACCTTCTCATATGCCCTAGAAGGCTCAAGACCCCCATACAGGATTGGCAAAAATGACTACAGGAGCCCATGGGAGATTTATTCCTGTTTAGAGAAGAAGCTGAGACACCAGCCAGAAAATCATAGGAAATGTAAAATGGCAATATAGGCTATATTTCACCAACAGAATCCTACTCCAATATTATTGTACCAATGACATTCTAATGATTGGAACAAAATAAGGTAATAATATACATTAAATGCATCAAATTGTCTATCTAAATTTTTTGATCCAAAAGTGTATCTGTATTCATATATTGTATACACACACTTCTAGAAGGGGTAACGGAAATATAGATCTAATATATCCCTCCGGAAATTACTTTCTAATACCTAAATTATTCCACCTTTTCATTTATAACTGGAAAGCTTGAAGTTGTTATCAAAGTTGCTAAGTCATAGGAAAACAAGGATAATACAAGTGTCATTTACTCCAAACTGGCCTGTGAATTCAGGCATAAAACACAAAAACACATTTGATTGTTCTGAAATGCGTAATGCTATATACATCAGGGAACGAAAATCAGAAGCCTTCTAGTAGGAAGGATTGTAGCCAGGATTTAACTACTCTAAAAAAGAGCTGGAATTACAGTTGATAACAAAGTGAATGTATTTCTACGATAACATGGCAGACGTGATCTTTGAATGTACACAATAGGGTAATAGTTCTGCTTTAGGATGGTGTACTGCTGTAACACTGCGCCAGCTGAACTGCACACAGTGTTAGTGAGGCAGGCGGCAAGAAACTTGAAAGACCAGCACAACAAAAAATGACATGAAAGTTAGACATACTTTTTTTTTTTAAAAAGCAAAAAGCTTAATAATTCAACTAATTTAGTTTAAAGAATACCCATGAGGCAAGAAGATTTTAATTCATACATAAATAGTACAAACAGATAAGACATTTAATACAGGGCCAAGTCTAACAGACAAAAGCTACAAATTGCAGCAGTTCCACGGTGAAAATAACTGACTGATGAAACTATGCAATTGGCAGTTTGTTCCTTCCTTCACAGGACAAAGTTTCTAATCAAGAACTAACATTTTTCTAGGAAGACACTTTGGTTCAAACAGAACTAGCTTCAAGAAGGTTGTACGTAATGCACAGGATATATGCAATGTTTTTTCCAAGCCACAGAAACAGAAAAAAACAAGAAAATCCCTATGAATATAGCTATTAACTGAGAAGGAACTAATTCGCAAACAGCTGGTATGACTAAACAATGATGGACTGACTCTATGGCCTATCCTCTATACTGCATAAACTCTTATAGGCAATACCTTTTTTGAAGCAGTTTCAGTAACAAGCATTAAGTGTTATCAGTGTTAATGAGCCCTTAAGGCTTTCAACAATTAGAGATGTGTTTCAAAACAGGACTTTGGAATATGTCTCGCTACTTCTTAATTTCAGATCCTTTATTTATTGCCTCTTTCATTCTTTTATCCAATTAGTCCATCAACATACTTATTTCAGTCAACACAAATTCCTCAAACAGGAAATTCTTCTCAATGTCTGAAGTAACTGGATCTGGATCCCTCCGAGTACATAATGTGAAGTTGCTGAATTTTGCGGATAATCTGTTGTGAGATTCTCAATGTACAGGACTCAATACCAGAGTTGTGAAGTTCTCAAATACTTGGTTTTGTCCAGTATTTATACAGTTTTTAGCGCAACAGCAAGTTGATTAAAGTACTTGGAACTACTGCTGTACAAAGTCAACTGCCTGATTACAAAAATGCAGTACTTAAGGTAAAGAACTCAAAGGGCAGAAGTTGTTTTCCAGAGCAGAAATTTTTAATTTTAGGACCGACAAAAACTTCAAGTAAAGCATTACTGTAAAAACTTATCAAAGAACAGAAAGAAAAATTACTTATTTATTAGGCAACTGTTACAGGAATCTTAAACTTGTACAACTGAATGTACTCCATTTACATGACTCTTTCCAGTTCACAGCTGCTGAAGCGTCATCCTTTATGACAAAAACAGAAGAGAGAGTGTGGTTAAACCCCTTTCCAGTGAACTGATCTGCGAATACTTACAGCTATGCTGTGAAACAGTCACAGATACCCAGCCGCCTTTAGATGAAAGAATTTGAAGCTCAGTAAACTTCAGTACTACTGAAATTTGACCTGGGGATTGAAGTGAACCACAGACTGAATGGCTCACCGATGTGACACTGCTGCAGAAAAGGTGTAGTGTCGTTTCCGACAATGCCTAATTGAAATAGCAATTATGCAAAATAGCAAAAATGCAATAGCAATGCCTAATTGTTCCTCATGCAAAATGAAGCTTGTAACCACCTTGGATGCTACACCTCCAACATATGTAGCCAAGATTTCTCTGGACTTTCTCCAAGAAAAACACAACTTTTAAGAAATACAGCCTCAGAATGAGAGTTCAAAGACTTCACCTGCTTGCAGCAAAGAAGATTTAAATTAGGTGAAAATATTGCCTGAACACAGGCAGCTCTTTGCCTGGAAAGATTGTACTATATTAACTCTTTATGAATACAACAGCTGCTTTAGGAGATGATCTAAATGTAACTGACCTGCTTGAGGGCTTGATCTTTAATGATTTTACAATTTACAGTCATCACAACTCCAGAAATCTTCTGCAGACATTAAAAGCTCTTACAGAAAACTTTTAGCACTTTGTGTGCATAGGTGGCAGTCCAAGGTAAGCATTAGGCTGCAGATATACATGATCTTGACAGAACTACAACATATCCCTCAAACATAGTCAGAGTTTACAAAGCCACATCAATTTTTACATGACTTCTGCGAAACAACTATCTGCCCCATGCTCTAACCAAAATGTTTTTGACAAGCTATGTTTTGACCATGTTGTTGAACAGTTTAATTAATTTTCTTACTCTTCACAATAAACAGCCCTCTTTCAGAGAGGCTCAGAATTACTTTCTCAATATGTCTGCCATCTCTCTTTTGTCCAGTAAAAAGTCAGAATATCTCAGTTCAGCTGTTAGTCCCTGCTCCTGGTCAGAACAGGATGCCACCACCCTTCTTGAGCAGGGGAGCACTGTTCCCATCAAGAACAGCAGAAAAGAGCAAGAATAACTCCTAAGTGGGATCTGAAATCTCTGTTCCTGCAAGAAATACTAACCACTTTAAAAGAATTCTTCTTCTTTAATGGATTTTTCACCACCTGTTTCAGATAAAGAAAAAGGGCTCAAATACAATATTAACGCCAAAGACTTTTTATACAACAAAAAAACTATGTCAAGATTTACTGAACAAAAAGGAAGACTTAGGAAAAAGGCAGAGAGGTTTAAGATTACTTTGGAAAGAGGGAAAAATACAGAACCGTATACACATGAATTGAGAAGGCAAGACAAATTGAAGAGAAATCCAGGGTGCACATTTCAGAATGTAAACCAAAGGACAAGTCATGTTAAAGATGGTTTGGGTTGTGGGGTTCTGGTGTTGTGGGTTGTTTTTGTTTGTTTTCCTTTTCTTTTTCTTTGCCCATTTGAGAGACACAAAATATGAAAAAACTGCCTTTTAAAAAGCACTTTAAGAACTCTTGTCGACATAAGGTATGATTAATTTTCCTCAAATTCCTCATTAAAAAATGTTGATTATGATGACCTTTATAAAGCCTGAATATTTGGAAGAGACAGAGTGAACAAGGAGACTTAACTATAATGTTACTTTTTTCAGCTTTAGAAAATAACGGCTTTAAACGTATCATCATTTACCTCTTGGCCATGGCATTTTAAACACTGTCACTAACAGAATCAGCAGCCCGAAACCAATCACTGAGGCTGTTAAAGTGAGCTGCCAGTGAACTTCCCACAGTGAGCTGCTGAATAAGATTAAAGAAGTCACCTACATGAGACATCTACAAACTCACATGAAGTCCAAGGCAGGCACTTATCACATAATACACAAGTGGTTCAGAACAATTTACAGTAAAAACCAATACTGAAAAGTAACCGTCTATATCATTCTGGTGGCAGCATACCCAGCAATATAGAATGACTCTTCTATGGAATACCTGACTCATTTCTAAATGTACCCTCAATATATAGTGCTGACAATGTTGCAACTACACTTAAAGGTTTACAATGAATACATGCACATCAAAATATTAAAATGCTTCTTTACAAGAAACTTCAACCTTTCTCATCACACTCCCATAAAAAACTAGCCTTGCATTCAGGCAAAAAAATCCCAAAACATTTTAAGGTGAATTTTGCAGGATTTTTCAAAATCAAAACAGTAACTGAAATAATCTTGTTAACCTCTAGTCCTTCTTGACACTATATGCATAATGAATAAGCATAACCCACTGACGGCATCTCAATGTTCAGAAAAAGTTAAAAAACACGGTAATAAAGACTGAGAAAAATTTGTCAGATCAAAATACATAAAATGATGCACGTGCAAACAGGGAACTTCACTCAGAGGCCCCAGTGAATGCAGAGTATTTTCTAGTAGCCCTAAAACTATTAAAATTAAAAATAAAAACCCCAAAACAACTCTAATGACTTTGAACAAAGAGTGTGCAGTGGTGTAGATGGGATGAAGCAATGGAAGGAAAAATGTAAATGTCCCAAGGAAAAGGTGAAAAAACTCAAAAGAATAGAACAAAACGGGCGAACCAGCTGACATCAACCCCATAATCATGGATACTCAGCAAGGCACTTGGTGAAACCAAACAGTATCTATTGCCTGGGAGGATGAGAGCCAAGTATCTGTACCTGTGGTATACAGTATTATTTTAGTAACTGACTGACAGGAAAAGCTCTTCCCAAGGAAACACCAGAAACATGATCATATTTTGTGGACACAGATGGCAGTGCCACTTCTTTGGAACAGGTCTAACACCTGCCAGCTTGATTTGAAGATGAAGTAAGTCTACGCCTTTCTAGCTAACCAGGAAAGAAAAGTCTTTTGAAGCCAACATCTAAAACTCCACATCAGGCACTGACTGTTCATGACAGATTCTGACTCAAAGACAGGATATGAGAAAATGCAACAGGAAAGGCTTTTTAGAGCCTTTTCCAGTTTATTCCAGTTTTTGGAAATAGGCTAGAACTCTGTTCAAAATTTTGAGCTTCCAGACTGACAGACTCACTCCCTCTTCAGATACAGGGTGTTTTCACCAACAGTGGGGTAAGCGACGTGTTTAACTCAACTTTGGTTATTCTTCCAACTGTAGAAAATCAAAAAAATGAGTTTTTAACTTTTTTATTTTAAACTTGAGTTTATGCTTATTGTAGTGGAAAGGAGAAAGTCTTCCGACAATTAAGATGTGAGTTACCAGACTAATTCTAGAAAAAGACAAGATTCTCATATCAGGGTCTCTAGAGCACCAGCGCGTAGGTTCCACGGGTAGGGCAAGGGAACTTACTTTTCTTTTCTACTTGTATACGCGCACATGTGCAAACACGTAGGAATGTGTACACATACTAACAAGTAATACCCTCCTGCGCCTGCTTACAAGTGCCATGTGACAAGCAGTTCACTACCATTGTTGCCTTAGTTTGTATCTGTCAGTATGAATCTGGATTTTAAGTTAATGACTGTAAGGTTAAGGTCTAGAAGCCTTAAAGCAGCAAATGAGTTTAAATCTAAAAAGGTGATGTTCTAAATCAACAGTACAATTTTAATTTAATACAACTTCCTAAAAAAGTCTTTCTATAGTGCACATTACATCTTTAAATTTTAGAACGCTTTATTTAAACTGAAGCAGATAATTTTCAGGCTAATAGTTGTGTGGGTTTTTTTTTGTTGTGGGTTTTTTTTTAATTTTTGTTTGTGGGGTTTTTTTTTTTTTTTTTGTTTGGTTTTTTTTTTTTTTTTTTTTTTTTTTTTTTTTTTTTTACATTTTTTGTATTTACAGATTCTTTTAACCTTTCATACCCAGCGTCCCATGCTGGAAGAAGGAAACAACCTTCAACATTACTGAATATACAGAGTATGGACCACTATTTTAACAATTAATCTGGCATTATAGACATGTAATAAAAATTACAAACAATTATACATAACAGAGTGAAGTATTCATTATCTATGCCCTAAACTACACGTTCCAAGATAAGGATTTCTTGTGTTCTGCGTAAAAACAAGTGCCTTAGAAACGAAAAGTCATAAATAAAATTAATTGCATAATACATGCAGTGCAGTCCACTAAATCTTGTAAGAGCGATAAGCTTTTCTCCAGATTAAAAGTTAAACAAAGACAAAAGGTGTTCTTTTTCTTCTTTTTGGGCAGGTGGGAAGGAGGAACAAATAACATCTGGATTTAAACCACTTCTATCTTTTGTTCAGTATGTTCTTAAAAAAACCTAACAATTACTTCATAATTTCCAGTTAATTTAAGAAAAACATTTTTTTTCCCCGGTAGAAGCTGATTCATTATTTCAAATCACCCTCTGAAAAGAGTCAACATTTCAATAAATACTTAACTCATTTGAAACAGGAAGCTGAGTTAATTCTTTGTTACTAATCCTTTAGCAAGTACACAGTAACTAAATTATGGACATAATTTTTTACTTGAAAACTAGTAATCGTGTAACATAATCAACAACATCTTGTGCTATTCATTATCTTTGGGAAAGCTTTTAAGGAAAGAACAAAAGTGATGAGTTTGCATTAAGGTCATTTAGCTTAATTCACCAAGCCAAAACAATACCAGGAGGAAGAGAACAGAATACGACTACCGAAAAACACATTTTAAGAATTAATTTCCTTACATTTCCTTCCTGTACATTTTCTTAAATCTTTTAAACAATACAGAAATTTAACTAATGGGAACTGTGATGACTCAACCATCAGTCTTCCACACCATCGGCCATGTAGCTACCAAAAGTGCAACAAAAAGCAAGTGTCTCACACTATAAGACAGTAAACTTCAAGTATGTCAAGTTACTGTTTCTTAAACAACGTCAGTGCCGGAGACAGCAAAACTACAGATTTATGAGTTAGGCCAGAGTTACTCTAGAAGTTGTATTGTTTTGCAACACGTGTGGTCATCTAAGGATGTGTATTTTGCTGTTAAATGAACACAGGTATATTGAATTTGCAGACAAATATCATACTTTCTTACACCTTTTTGTTTCTTAAGTATGGGGAGGGGAGTGCTAGTATTCTATGATACTGCAGAAAGAAGGTACTTTCCTTTCACTTCATAATATGTAGTACTTAATATCAGAAGGTCATTCTGGACATTACAGACTGGTTTGCCTTAGGAATAGCTCAGCATCCTGTTTGACCATGGCAGTAAAAGCTTCCATGCACAAACTTCAAAATAACAGAAGGGATGGGAAGAAAAAGAACTGCAGGGCAGGGGGATATGACGACAACCAAACCCCAGTATTGGTAGAACAGCACAGTGTAGCTGTTGGAGTAATTACCTCCAGCCTCTTGAAGTTCATGAATGGTTTAAGAGCATTTTGAACAGGTGAAAGCAGAATAGAAGAAAATCCTCCTATAACCAGTTCATTTAGAAAACTAACGTACCAGGAAACCACATGAAGGACGCCAAATACTTTGTGTGCTAGTATTTAAATCCTGAAATATTAATTAATAGTCTCTTTAAAAAACAAAACAAAACCAAAATGAACAAAAAACCCACACCAAAAAAAACCTAAACAAAAAAATCAAAACCACAAGAAGTGTTCCAAATCCAGTAGCAGACAAACTTCATACAACCATCCTTGGAAGTCAATTACACAAACAAGCTAACTATTTGGGGTTTTTAACTTTAAAAAGAAAGGCCGGCAATTTTTCCATTTCATAGACTATTTAGGAAATGAGGGACTACTTACTCAAGTCAAGAACATCATCTGTTTTTATTAGATCTTCCTCCCTTGTGAGTGGCAACCGAGATTCTGTCTGATCTCGCAAGTGTAGCGATAGCGAACGGAGCATAAAGAAAACTCTGATTGCCTTGAGAAATTAAAAAAAAGAATATTAAAATATTGCTGCACTCAGTAGTACGTATTTTAACAGAATCTTGCAAACTTATACTCGCTTTTACAACCTCCAAGTTTGTAGTCATGCAGTAGATCTACTTTTTAAATCAAGGAAGTAGAATGTACTTTGAAAGTTAGTTAAAGACTATGGAAGAAGTTGAAAGGTGCTGTTTATTTTCAATGAAGTTCTAGAAGCAGCAGAGCTTTTATCCCAGTGGCACAGTTACAGAGACTGTGATTGACAGGCAAATGATTACAGGAGCTGCTTAAGCAATAAAAGATTGTTGGATATTTAAAAAAAAACAACATTGTTTTAAGACTGATTGTATTTACAATACCTGTACACTACAGACAACTAGGCAACCAACCTTCAGAGACTCTCACATTTTGAACTTAAACCAGTAATAGCTTCAAATATATTCTCAAAAAGTCTACATAAGGGCAAAGCATTCTGAAAAACACACCAGTACCAAGGAACTTTCAACAGCCACTCTGTGAAATTAATATTCTTGTTTTGATTTAGAAATTAATGACATATGCTATTCAAAGACTAGATAAAATGCCAAAGAACAATCATCATTTTATTAGCTACGTTTCAAAAGGCACCATTTATAATCCTTTTCCTCTACAAGGGCTGTATTTGCAGTACAATAAATAAAAAAATAATTTTTATTACTTCTGGTGTTTTGTTTTTTGAAACAGTTTCCTACGCAGTAATTCTGTGGCATATTGTAAATTAACTGCCACCTTACAGTAAAAGCATTGAATTCATGGAACAGCTGCATTGCCCAGGATCTCCCAGATTGTAGGAAGTATTAGGAAAAACAAATCTAAGTTGCTTTAAGGCAAAAACGCTTTACCCCTCCGTTTTTAAAATCAACGGAACTGTGGCTCCCATTAAGCAGAAATGTGAGTGCTTGGTCAGCTATCATAATGGTGGTGCCTTCAGAAACTTCTGGAAGAAACAGCGATGAAGAGGGGAAAGTCATGCATCTGGGTCTTCCCTGAATTGACACCAGAGCAGATTAATTTGGCACGTCGTTGAAATCTAATAGGACAACATGATTATTCAGAGCAAAGAATGTCAAGGGTATCTAACAAAAATACGACATTAACACTACGTTATGAATAAGAACAGTCACATTATAATGGGAGATGATCTCTCCCATTTAGGCAGATTGCATTCTAATGCATCACGGATTTACTGAAATTAAATAGGATTACTATAAAGCAGTTTTATTACCAGATGCTTTAGAAGAATTCATGGTATTGGGTTTAAAAGTTTCCAAATTCAATCAAGAACAGCAACATCCTTGCATTTTTGGTAACACAAAAGTCAAATGCAACAGTTTTTTTTAATTCAGAGGGCAGCCACCCCCCAGCCTGCTTTCACTTATTTTCCCCTCAGTCCTTTCTCCCCTTAACAGAGCATTAATTTTCCTCAAACACTTTCCCTATAAAACTAATGTCACTCATCTCCAAACATATAATCACATGCAGAATTATCTAGAGGACTAGGAAAGAAAATTAGAACTTCAGACTTTACAAGAAAAAAAAATAAATTAAGAACATCAGATGAAAAGGGAACTACACTGTGCTTCCTGCAATACCGGTAGCCCTCAGTTTACGAGCAATATCAATATCCACACAAAAGCATGTGATTTGTGACTTCTTGTAACATTTTATTAGATCTCAGTAAAACAGTAGAGCAGTTCAGTGGCCTGGATTTTTTTTTTCAGCTGATTTCTGTTATCTTGGTTAAGTAGGAACACATATGAATTGCTATCTACGTTAAAGAGCTCTGCACTATGACAAGGTATACTTTGCCCCGATTCCTTCATTAACATACACATACCACGTGCAAATAAATAGCACTTTGCAGGGAAACCTACCAGTGTCTTACTACATTCCCATGGAACAGCATTCTCACAGGTAGTTCCAAACGTTCTCTCCGTCTTTGCTTTCTGTGTACTCCAAGGTGCAGAGTTCTATCTGACCCATACTGTTCATTACTTCCCAAATAACATATAAATGAATTTGCATGATTCTAGGTGGCCAGTAAGCAACACCATCTTTAGGACTATAGAAACCAGAAGGAAGAGATGCAACCAACAAGCGGTAACTGAACTATCAACAATTCAAAAGAGCACCTGATTCTGAGCAGAAGGCTTGATCAAGCAGCAATAGCTGATCTCAGAAAGCAGCCTAGCAACTTCTGGTCATTTTAATGCATTAAGTCAGAGGGGTTAGCTCTCTGGATTTTGGAAATGCGCCTTTGATAAGAAATATCTGATTTCCGAGAGTTCTGACTAAAGTTAAGAGGAAAAGAATTGCCGCAGAGAGGGACTTTCTATAGCAAAAGAAGAAGTGAGAGCCTAAAAAGATCTGATCTCCAACAGCTAAGAGCTCATGATATAATCAAAGTACAGGACTACTTCACTTGCTAGTGAAACAAAACTCGGGAACTTTTTTAGAATCACGCCACGTGATGCTCAGCATTCAATCATTATCCATTTGAAACTGTCAGCAAAAAGGACCTCCATCAGGTTAAGTGGCAGCAGGAATGTCACAAGACACACCCGAAGTTCAGCATATTGTTATGGCAATCCAGCCTAAGAGAGGCAGCCTCGCTGGAAGAAAGTAGCCCAGGAAGCATAAGAAATTCTAAGACTTCTAGAGCAATGCAATCAAGGGAAGGAGGACCAGCAAGGAAACACTCTGGGAGTTCTTGCTGATGAGAAAGACCCTTCCATCACAATGAATTTGCAGGAATAGTTGTTAGATTTTTTAATTTCCATGAACAGAAGTTAAGCTATTCCTTATTTAGCATATGAAAAGCCACGCAGCAGTCAGTTTCCATTAACATGCATTTCTAAGTATCATTCTGTTAAATGCCTCAGAGAGAATTCTAGGAAGCTTTCTTGCTTTCTAAGAACAATACTTTAAGATAATTCACTGTACTTTATCAAACAACTCGCTGTGATAACAAAAGTCATATGGCTTACGAATAATGAAAACAAACGTTTTCAGATGGCTTCTGGAAATATGTTTTTTCTTCAAGAGTACTTGAAAATACTTACATATACACTTATATAAATGCAAAGCTACCCAAAGAACAGCACTTATCAAATAATAATGTCACGCAGTAATATATCTTTAAGACTTACCAGCACTGCAAGGCTTACAGTACACTGCCAGATAAGGGCCCACAACTGATTATCCCAAGAACGCTGATAATTATGTTGTTACTCAGGTCAGTATCACCTCTACAGACTGTGTCAGTCATAAAAATAGATATTTTGCTATTTTTCTGCTCACTCTCAAGATCTTTATCGTGAATTACTTCAGCCAGATGAACACTCGTGACTAGAATTGTATTTTTTGCTATGTAGAAACACAAGCAATATGAAGCCAGCCAGCCTTCCAGTGGAGACTCTTACTATAGTAATATAATGAAAGACAGACTGAGATATCAGATCATGAAAGGAAACTGACAATATATTCATGAGTGCAATCAAAATGCCTTTATATGTAGAGGTCTCTATGGCCTGAAAAATTAAAACCTCACTGCAAGAACACATTGAATTGACTAGACACAAAAAACAGTAGAGAAAAAGCTTCTCCACTGGGACAGGTAAATTTTAATATACGCTACATGTAAGTTTGTTTTCATCAAGTCTTTATGATTTTTATGGATGAAGCTTCCTATCAAGAAGATTTCAAGGAATTCTAAAAATTCTACAATTGTTTAAAGCCTTTGGCATCATTCTGTCATGAACAAATGTAAGAAAAATAGTCTTACTCACTCTTCGTGTTCTTTCCACATCTCCACAGGGCAGTCTTTTCACAAAATCAATACCAGTCAGTGGTGTCCCCGTTGGAGGCAACAAGATTGAGGCATCCATCATCAAGTACTCTACATTCATGGGTTTAATCTATAAAAATATTTTAACATTGATTACTATACAGAACAATAAGCATATGCATCTTTACTTTCAAATACAACTCATGGTTGCTTATTTTAAGAGGAAGGAATTGTTAGAGTTCTGAGAATTTTCGATACCATCTGTCTTATTTTAAGCTCCTTACGTGCAATTTCTTTTATGTTTGTTCATCATTCCCTAACACACTGTTGAAGTTTCCATACTGAAAAAAACACAGGAGAAAACTCTGAAAGATCAGAGAAGAAAAGCTATTTCATGAGGACTAAAAACCAAAGTCTGTGAGGTTTGATTTTAAGTTTTGACTCAAATTTGTAATTACTTCGCCCACAAGAAAAAATTTCCCATCTCTTTTTCTCTCCAAAAAGAACTCTCTGGTCTCTAATAATGCAATAACTTTCACATTAGACAATTCCCTTGAATCTTGCCACTAACAGAGTCTCTCCCTTATATGGTTGCTTATTTTCATGAATAAATGATGTCCAAAATATCTATCCTTCTGTACCTTTGGGCAATTTCATCCAAGTTCTTTTATATACACACGCACTAGAGACATGAGCTTCTTTATACCAGAAAGCCAGCTGGAATGGCTAAAACATATAAAAGCCCTTCCCACAGCTTGTACAGTAATTCTGCATAGAAGAAAAACGCAGCCATGTGGGTATCCCAAAATAGCCAACTGTAACTGGAAGCATTCCCAGCCATTTTGCCATGGTCATAAAATGGAATCACAGAATAGTTTGGGTTGGAAGGGATCTTTAAAGGTCATCGAGTCCAACCCCCTGCAATGAGGTCAGATACCATAAAAGCAGCACACTGAAAACAAGGTCCAGAATTTTCACAGGGCGGTCTTGAAATGCTGCCACCTTGCACACATACAAATTCAAAAATAGCCTTTAGACAACTTTTCTGATCTCAGAACAATTCATCCTCAGTGTCTAGAACACCGGATTAACAAATTCAATTAATGTGTAGAAAGATATGGAAATCCACCACAGACCACGAGAGCAGAGGAGAACACAGCACTAACACTTCTAACAACTAACTACTTCAGATGCAATTCACAGGAGTGTACGTGTTTAAACAGCGTATTACATCATGAAGGTGAAGTGTTAAAAAAGGCGACCCATCACTGGAACTAAAAGTACTAAGGACTAGTGTTCAATTTACTTGCTCCTCTGAACTTGTTCTCATCCATCACTAAGGAAGGCACAACTTTTTTGTTTCTTTGTCATTCAGACAGAGCAAGTATACTTCTGCCTTTGTAGAAGCTCTACATGTTATTTACACAATTCATCTGACAACATCAGTGTTATTTAGCACTTAAATCAGACCACACAGCAATTAATTTGCTAACTAGGCAAATAAATATGCCTTAAGGAAAACAAAGTTCAAGTTCCAGAGTGTAGCTCTGTCTTTTATGGTAAATTTTTTTAAAAAAAGACGTCTCAGAAATAAAAATACAACAGAAAACTCCACTGAACCTGCAACATAAGAAAATGATGCTAGTACCGGTGCCACTTCTCAGACTAAAAGTACATCAATACTTAACTACTAAAAAATTAAATGCCTCACTAAAAAATTCTACTATTTAGGCTACTAAGATATGCGCAAGATGCTCCCCGTACTAAAGGACTTCTTGCAACACACCAACTGTAGACTGTGCTTTATCAAAAAGACTAGTGGCTGCTCACTAAATCCCTGTACTACTGTGAAAAAAACCTGCAACTGACTACCCAAAGTATTTTTGTCTGAATTCTAATATAAGAATTGAAACAGACAATTCGTTTTAAAACACGTTTACAGGTTAAACATGAACTGCTTGAGGTTTAGCAGTCTGTTAAAGCTTCCACAGCCAGTACTGCAGCGCAGGCGGTTCCCCTCTGCAGGAGGCAAAGGCCCCAACATTTGCTCCCCAGAGCCCTGTTCGCTACTGGGAAGCGGTGACACCCAAAACTGAAACCTTGCTGGGATTCAGAAAATTATAGGAAGATTTTAGCATTGTTTAGTAACCAGAAAAACAAATCCAATGTCCCATTCCTCAGGATAAAGTAACTTTTGTATGCTCGCTTCCAGAAAGTCATGGGCTTTTATTTAATAAAGAGCTGGGAAATTTCACAGAAATGATTTATGTAAGCGTAGACACGATTCCTTGGAGACAAAAAACCCCACCCACGTTTTATTATTCTACTCCTGGAAATAAAAGATACCGGCACAATCAGTAGCTACGAGCAAGTACTTGTTCCCGCTCCCGTGCTGTGTCTGGGTTAGCAGATTTGGGGTGGCACTTACTGTCATGCTCCGGTATTCATCTTCAAACATATCCAGGAAAATTTCTTCTCCCTTCCGAAAAAAGGGATAGGGACACACCATGAATTCTTGTGGCTACGGAGCCATGCTTGGTTTTGTTTAATTAAATGCTGGGTGTCTGTGCCCAGGCACTGGCAGGGGCTGCCGGGGCCTCGGTGAGGAGAGGCCCGGGCTGCCCTGTGCTGCACACGGCCGGTTCCGGCTGGTTCCAGCCGGTTCCGGCGCAGGGCACAGCTGACCCCTCAGCAACACCGATGGCACCTCTGGGAATGCACATTAAGACGGGGGAGAGATTCCTCCGCAGCCCGTGGAGATTAGACAGAAAGAAAAAGTAATGCCAAAAAAGCACATTCCATATTACTGTCAACGATAAAATCCCAGAAACGTTCTAATATTGCGGCTCTCTTCCATGAAACATACAGCAGTTGCAACAAAAGCACACACAGCTGCTAATTTGACCTCCAGTACAAACCCCGTGAGACTCCTAATAGCCTTTTTGTGACGTATGTCAGCGTGGTACAGGAAGGGCAGAAAAGGAGAGGAATCCTCCTCGAAACACTTCCTGCTCTACCACAAATATGGAGTTCCCGTGCTAAAAGAAGTCCTGCCCTGGGCCTTACATAGAGACTGGGCTGCAGACTCGCCTCTAATTCCACACTACGTAAAAGGGTTTTTTCTGAAAGCATTTTGCATATATACCTTATAGAAACGGCGGAGGAGATGAACACTTTCTTCCCTTGCACCCTAGAAGAGATAAGATAACTATGTTTCAGAGAGTAAATACACCATTTACTCGGAAGTCACAGTAAAAAAACCACCACACCCAAAAACTCACAGAGAAGAGACTGTCTATTAATATCCCCAGTCATAGCCTTCAGCCCAGAATTTGACAGAACACAGTTCTTGCACTTACAATATACAACTTATGTCAGCTTGTTAGTTTCAAAAGCACTTTTCTTTACATTGCTGAGATGGATGACACAGACATTTCAGACAGAAAATTAAACATAACCCAGCTTGAGAAGGTAAGAGTTTAAATAGCATGTTCTGAGAACAGAACAGGGGGTCACTGATTGTTTACGTTCACTGCACAAAGCCAACAATTGAAAGATGCTCTAGAAACTCAAATTTCACATTATGCTTACTGCAATCAGAAATGAAGCAAATTTATTCAACTGTGCTACAAGACTCAGAGACAAGTGATTGGCAATTTGAAAGAAAACACTCACCTCAAGGCAAGCAAGGTGAACAACTTTTATGATGCTGCCATTTTTAGAAAACACAAGCTGCTTCAGCAACAGGCAGCCAAGTTCTAAAGTTGCCAAACGGATTTTTCCATCTATGAATAGAAAATTTCAACATACAAAATAGTAGCAGTTTAAGTATTGCTTTTCTCATTACCCCATGTCATTCAGTGTTTCTACTCTTCTCTGCAGTTGTCATAAACTCTCCTCCTCTGTCATACAGGCCCTACCTGATAAGGGTGAGGGGCTGATGCTGGCTTACAATGCTGATGGCTACTAAAAAACAAAACAAAAAACCCTGGAAGAGTAACTGAAAGCAGAAGACAATTTAAAGCAGACGCATGCAACAAGGAGGCAACGAAGATTAATACTATTAGAAAAGAAGCCAAAACCAATGCCTTTATCAATCTGAAGCACAGGCTGAATTACACTAAAATTACAAAAGAATCAGAGACATTTGGCATAGATAAAGGTATAAGAAGAAAGGAAGTTTTCTATATAGCATACTAATAAGGCATAACTTTTCCTTAAAAAAAGTCCAGAGAATCCAGATACAGCCTAGATGTGAGAATCTAGGGAAGCCAGAGTGAAAGAATGAATTAAAGATTTTAAGCTTAGAGTTTCAGAAGGATTTAAAAAAAAAACTTAAAAAATCACAGTCTGAGCTCAGTGATCAATTCTAAGACAATATAACCAAGAGACTTAGCTTTTGAGCCCAACTCCCCACCTACTATTTTACAAGTTAGCACTATGCTGCCATAGATACAAAAATCAGTATCCCCAAAAAGAAAAGATGGGGATCCTTGCTACACAATATTTAGCAAGCTTAATACAAATCCACTATTTCCACCCCTCTCCAGAAGTGCTTTTGTTTAAATAAATGCATTTTCCTCATCTTGCACTCTTCCCTTCTGCAGTATGTACAAACTCCTCATATCTAAATATGCCTTTAATCCGCGACTGGCACATCAGCATAACAAGTTAATATTCTGTACGTCAGTCTCGTGAGTCAAACACGAATTAGATTTTATTCTGCAGACAATCAGGAGTTTGATAGTGGGTCAGTTTCAGGGGAAAACCAGTTCTACTCATTTGAAGTTTTAAGACAGGAAGTGCAGGGAGAAGAGCTGTGGCTTGAACAAAAACCTTGTTTCCATGGAATAGGTCACTGGGCCTCATATCCCTCATTTCACAAAAAAGTTGAAGCCAGGAAAAAAACCCACTTTTTCTGCAATACAATTCAGAACTGAAAATAAAATCTGTAATTAAAAAAAATCATGGGAAAATTTGCTATCACCTCTAGAGACTAAGGACTGTTATAAGCAAAGGGCATCATACAGTTTTCACGACTACTTCTCCGCTAGGATTACTTTTACAGACAAAAGTGCCACAGAACATACTTTCAGGAAAAAATCCTACATTAAACTGAAATCCCTATACACCTCATAATTTTTGTTTATTCAAAAACACAGAAAATAGGGATTACGACAACTGATCTCTGTATAGTTGAGTATGAAAATAAATATTCAGCAGAAATCCAGAGTTTCTGGTTCCTGAACAACCAATGGAAACCTGATAGTTGTCTTTCACAGACCACATCTACTTATTGTTCACTGAAGAGCATGCTAAACAGACAAGAACCCAGGTAGCTTTTTTTTTTTTTCCCATCTTCAAAAATTTCAGCTGGCAAGAAAACAAGTATTGGAAAACTGATACCTGGTTGTGCAGCATAATTCATTATCCTGATGAGCCTTTCTGCAAGTACATGATTATATGAATTTCTCTCTTCAGCATGTTTAGCTGGAAGTTGAATTCTCTCCAGCTTGACTGGGTCAATTCCTTTTGTAGAGGATGAAGGGAGAAAGGTAAATTAGAAAACAGGAATATGACTTGAGGTAAGCATTTAACAGATCATAGCAGTTTTCTCAGAAGAGTGTAATTAGCAATACAAAACCAGGCAAGTTAGTTTTGAATTTCTATTACAAAGAAAAGGAGGAACAACAGAAAGACTGAAGACATTTATGTATGACTGAAAAAACCTCAGCCTTAAATGGAGCCTAAAGGGTAAATACTCAAGGGATACTCAAAGCCCAAAGAGGCTGGTGACATCCAAACCATTTTGCTGTATCTGGAATTCTCAGACTATTTGTTTGCATCCAAATCAAACCAAGGTCAAGCCACACATCAGAAATGCATAAAGGCTAAAGTGGAAAAGATGAAAGTCTGATTTTAAATTCCACTTTGGTAGTAAGTGATCAGTTTGTATGTGTTTTTTAAAAATAGGAATTTTATTTTGTAACTAGTAGCCTCTTATTTAGTACTCTCCCCAGCACAAATCACAGTTTCTCACTGACTTTTTGTAGAAGGAAAACTAAAGCTAGTTTCTTCAACCTATTCCTCTAAAATAGCTAAGTTATTTCTCAGAATAGACTGGTTACTGTAAGACCTCTTAGATCAAAACATAGTTATGGATTGCTAAGGATCTCCCTGTCCTTGTTCTAAAGAACGGTAATAAACAAGCCTATAAAGCAGAAGATGGCTTTCTTGCAGGTTATAGTTTCTTCCAACCCTGAACTTGTAGTTAAGTCTATATAACAATGCCATTTGTGATGTCTGACTTACTTATTCACCAAGCATTTGTATTTGGAACAATTAATAAAGGCCTGTTTGAAGATTAATGACAGTGATACAAACATTCTCTGTCATGATGAAACTGAAGAAAGAGGTGGGAGGGAAGGAAGCGTTTAAGGAACCAGGGCAGTCAGACAAGTAATGTTCACAACAATCTAACAGTTTAGTGAAGAGCTGCAGTTTTCCTTCTGGAAAGCTGCTTATGAGTAACATTTCTTAGAGAACATCTATTTGCAGATTAAGCTCCCAAAGAAGGACAGGGTCATTAACCAGCAGAAAACCATTAAGAACACTAGGGAAACAAGACTCAGCATCCAAATGGAAGGAGTCACGATCAAAAGCTTCAACAGGGTGTATACATTTAGTGACAGAGACTGAGAAGGCCGCTCCCTTCGAAGCAAGGCCTGAAAACAAATTTCTTTGTTAAGCTAAGGCAATTCAGATCTTTTTTTAATGTGTTCTGTTGTAGCCTTCTCCACAATGCCAGAATGGGTAGGATGGGGCAAAAAAGTGAAATTCAAACTGACCAGCGAGAGAATGAGAAGCATACCTGAAACCGCCAATATACTGAAACAGAAAACTGCAACTCATTTCCCTATGGTGTAGAGAGGACAAGCTTGTGTTGCATTCAGTCACAAGAAATCATCCTAAATTTTCAATTCATTACCTGTTTGTTTGAACTGATTTGACTGCTCACCAGAGCACGCACCATCTCAGGGAGACAGGAAACAGATAATCGGATTCTAGACACATAACTCCTGGAGATATATTACTTCCTGAAACTGGGGAAACAACTTGGCCTCTCCGTGTTTGGAGAGAGGCCTTAATGCCCGTTTGTAAAAGAGAAGGATTATTGATCCATACCCTGAAGAAGCCTGCAAGTAGGCAGATCTCCTGCATTACACCGAGTTCAGATATAAACACTGGCTCCAGTTCAATCCTGAGGCACCTTCCATGACAGATACTGAATTTGGTGTAGAAAGGAGCAGCTCTACAGCTCCTGAAGCTTTTAAACAACAACATCAAGTAGGGGCACCAAATCAGCAGCTTGTAAAACCTCTCCAAGACATAATGCACTGATTCTGTGGCCCAAAGACTGAAAGCAGGCTATTACAGGGCACAAGGGGAGTGGGTTGGTGAAAGACACTGAAGACCAGAACTAGACGTCATTATCTGTCTAGCACCTAAGATCAAGGATAGGGGAAGAAAGGAAAATAGCTTCCAAAGAACAACAGGCTAATGTTAATTTTTGACAAGAAAAGCCAATGAGTATAGCCTAAAGGATTTTTTCTTTTAGAGAGCACTGATGTGACCACCAAAGAATGAAGTATAGATTTTAATCCCTTAAATGCATTAAAGGTATCTCCGATTTTAGGTCCAGAATACTTTTAGTCTCTTAAGAGGTAGGTATTTCACTGACTGTTGTATTTCTCTTGGTAACCCTAAATATTGGGTGAAAAATAAACAGCACAGAGATCGCTGAAAGCAAGCCGCAAGAGGCTGCATTCCTCACTGTTTACAGCAATACTACAGATGCAAGCAGATCATCTTTGAAACAAAAGACGATATCAAACTTTTTTTCTGGGAACAGGATATTGAAGAGTGACTAATTATACTGAAAGCAAATACAGTGGGCTGAAGGACTATGGTCTTAAATAGAGTGATTTCTAGGAAATACAATCATAGTGTGCAGGCTTACTCTCCTTTACAATGACGCTGAAAGACTTCCAGGGACTTTCTGAAGCTGCAACAGTTAACTACTAATGATTTTGGATACTCACAGCTTCAACTAATGATTTTTAAGAGAAGAGAATCCATCTCTGACATCAGGGTTTTCTAGCACAATGATGCTTAAAAGTCCCTCAGGGAAAGACATTTTCTGGAAGAAGTACTCTGTTTGCAAGGCAGGGGTGAGAAACCAGAGACAGAGAGGGCTAAAGCACGACCAGGCTGAGGTGCTATCTTCGGTGATATTAGCTGCCTTGTTATCTCTTATCATAAGACACTATGAAAGCCCTGAAATTGTCTGCAAGCTAAAATCTCAGAAAAGCATTCTTTTATTCCTGGAAAAAGATAAAGCCATCAGGAGGATGGAGGAAAACAGGAGGGGCTCAGCGCTGGTTCCCTCAAGGCTTTTGTTTTCACTCTACTTGCCCATTAGGGGTACCTTGATGCTGTAACAGAATCCTTACTTTTAAGCATACCATTACACCTGATGCTCTTTTGCTCAGTTTACTGTAGCAATTGATTCATTTAAATTACTAGTTTGGTATAGAAACTATCTTCATAAGCAGAAAATAACTTAAGGTTCAGTGCTCAGCTCCTGAAACACACGATTATTCACCTGTATGAGTTGTTTACATTATTGCTTTGTAAGGAATCTATTTAAAGTGTACACGAAGATAAGTAGCAAAAAAACCTAACCATAATCATCCCAGAAACAGTTATATACTCTCATACTGTCCAAATTAAAATTAATTACACATTTAACAGAGTTTTGTTAGTTTATAAAACAGCCCAGGCTCCTTGGAAGATCTGCAAGATGCATCATGGCATGTAACACTGACAACTTTTACACTTGTCTTACATGTACCAATCCCAATACAGGCAAAGTGGGAACAATAGTATCCCATAAATACATAGACTCAATATAGTGGGCTTCAATGGATAGGAAGAGATTAGAAATGAAACACAATAATCCTATTCTAATTCCAAGAAACCTACAGAAGAAAAGTTATCTGATGCTCACACAGCTTTCTATCAAATTGTTCTTAAAAAGGTGATCCTTAGCAACAGCTTTGACTTACAGCATACTTATTTCTGCCTCCCCCATGTAAAGACTTCTAAGACATGCATAAACATAAGTTACAAACAGATTCTGCCTGTCTAAAACCATGTGTTTCATTTAGTTGTCTCTGGAAAACGCAAAAATTGCTTACCTTTGTTGTGTGACATTGCATATAGAAGACAAAGCACAAAGAGGGCATAGTAATCATCATCAGCACAATCCAGTGCATTATAGACCATATCGAGAAAAGGCCTATGGAAAGGAGTAATTTTAAAACAGTTAGGAAGAAAAAGATCACATCTACAGAAAAATGAGTAACTGTCTCGTTCTACATGTAGCTAATGGAAGAGGCAAATTTACAGTAATGCACGTTTCCAGGCATTAAACAAAAATTAACCTGTTTATGAGTACTTAGATCATAGCCGTGCCTTGTATTTACATTCCAGCATTAATTCTGATGTTTTATCAGGATTTGTTGCATAATGCTTTCCCAAGAACTGATCGTTCACACATTTACTGGGTTGTTTGTAGCACATTTAGTATGTATGCAGAAGCATCCAGCTTGTTTAAAGTGTGCATGCAAGTAACTTCAAGGATCTGCTATCACTGTTGCATAAAAAACAAAACAAAACAAAAGACTACCTTAGAATTCATGTGTTAAATGTAGTCAAAAAGTTTTCACTATTACAAGACAGCAGTTTTTCACCAAAAGCTTGGGGGAAGCTAGGTTATTCTAAAACAATCAGTCAAAAACTTGACCATCAAACAGTTGCAGGAAAGAAAAATGAACAAGGAGAGAACATTTGAATGGCAAAAAGAAAGCTTTGGACTGAAGATGAGCCTTTTTTTTTTTTTGGGTTTTAAGCATTTTGACCTATTTGACACGTATACAGGAAGGTACAAACAGTGCCAAGTTCACCCTTCACCTGTACCCTGAACAGACCACAAAAGTCAATTTAATGCGGAAGCAGTTTGGACAGATCAGGTACGGCTGAGATTCAGTCGACGTTCACCAGCCTTATGGCAAGGCAACTTGACTTCTCATCTTAAGCTGGCTTGCATCCCACCAGTTCAGAGCACAAGTAGAAATTAAATCCCCATTTCACATGTGGCCCATACAGACCAGAAAAAAAAATTAAAGAAATATCAGGGAAGTGTCAGAGTCACCAGAAGAAGAGAGTTTAGAACCTTGATTGAAAAGAGATAATTCCTACCTCTCACAGTATTTTTTAACAGTGAAAGTAAAAAGAAAAATCCTTACGTTACCTAAATTACATCCAAATAAAATACATTAAAATAACGTCCAAAGTCATAGAAACAAATACATTTTCCTATCTTCAGGCCTAGCAGACAAGAAGCACCCACTATAAACTCATCGCTGTGGTTAGCTATGGCTAAGAACGGCTATCAAGGATCAGAACACACCACACTTCTATACCAATTCTAGACCTGTGGCGCCCTCATGGTGACACTTTACTAAAGCAAGGCTGTGACAAAAACAGAACACACTGTTCCTCTGCTCAGTTCATGAGGTTGCAGTCATGTTTGCTCATTCCTGAAGCTGGATTACAGGCATCCTCTACAATATACATAAATTATATATATATATAAATAAAGCGTACATAAATGCCACTGAGTTACGATCCCTCTTTGCCTAAGTTCAACACTGCTGTATGTACCTAAGCCAGATTTCCCACGTGATGTTCCTATTGTGGATCTCAAAAGAGCACAGCTATTCAAGCAAGAACAGCCTAAAGGATTAGCAGCGTTGAAAATAAACCAAGTCTTGCTAAGCATTAAACAAGCCCTACAAGTCTCATGACATCCTGAAACAAGGTGCTTTACACACAGGGAAGGGAGTTCAGCTTCAGGGTCTAAAGAAGAAAGACGACCAAGATATCCAGGTTCAAGATTATTAAAATACTTAAACACTAGCTAACACTAGGTCTGTTGTCATACCAACAATACACAGTAATTACCCTAAAAACTGACCCACAATGTAAAAGTAGTATTTATTTTAATATTATTAAAACCAATGTTTTAGGAGGTCAAAGCTGCAGAAATACCAGTAGCTGTTTTATTAACACCAGTATTACATAGTATTAATCGACTTCTGTAATCTTTAATGCCATTTTCATTGTTT
>VZSF01009057.1:284028-309932 GCA_013398295.1 Chionis minor | reverse complement strand
ACTTAGGTTTGTGAAACTACATGACTTCAAAACAAACAAACAAGAAATGATCGCAGCAGTGAGAGAAATAATTTTCATTCCAGATGCTTCTTTGCAGCATCTATCTATTGGCATTATCAAAGTCTCAATTGGAAGCTGAAACAACTTCCAGGAATCCCACTCACCAACAGGTCCTCATACAGACTAAAAATAGGACGGACCCAGGAAAAACTTCAGCTCTAAGAAAGCAGCAACAGAAGGCACAACATGGCATGAAGGTTTCGCATTCTGGAAAAATCTTTGCTGTACAGCCTATCATAAACGGAAGTTAATTTAAAACAAGCCTTAAGGCTTAAACTTTCCAGTAGCAAGGCACGTCAAAATAAAATTACACCAAAAACACTTAAACTTTCTCTTTTATGCTCTTCACAGTAGCAAAAGGGCTAAGGGAAATTGAAAACTTGACTTGCCTTTTACAGTTACAGATTTTTAATGGCAAACTGTGCTGTTTTCTATTTATTTTTCAACAACCACAGGACAATTTAAAAAAAACACTTTAATATTAAGTGCTACATGGCAAGTATTTTCAATTGTATTTATTAACTCTGTAAGCATTTTCTTACTTTACTAGCAACTCCATAGAAGAAACAGATCAAATGCTATACAATTATTCTTCAAATTCTTTATTCTTGCGGAGTGTGTCCACAACTGAAGACTGCAACACATTAGGAATCACTGTCATCACAATCATTAATGATTATTCCAGTTACAAAGTTCCTCCCATTTCAAGCACGGAATAAAAGACCACTGCATTTCCCACTACCACATGGCAGCTTATCCACTTGGCTCACCTTATCACCTTGCAAGACTCAGGGATACCAGTGTAGGAAAGAAGCTATACACACTCGAGCAAGTTTCTTGAGAGGTGTAGCTACTGTTTCAAATATTACATTTGGCACATAGAATAACACAAAATCTTAAGCTGTAGCAGCTTATCTACCTATATTTCCAAAAACTTATGTACAAAACTAAGACCAGAAATGCCCTAGACAAGGTCTATCCTTATTTTTTAAATATTTTTAGCTCTGCACATTCTTTGATGCTGTTCATTTTTAGAAAAGATGCAGGATGCTGTCAGATCATATCTGCAGATCGAGAAAGTCGTGAAATGCAGACATTTGCCAAAAGCCTTGGCATCTCACATGTAAATATTTTGCACTTTTCAAGACCTAAGCATCCTGGTTTCCTTAGTATTCAAGGCAGTCATTGCCAATTTCTTTCTAAAAGTCATTTGGCTCATATTTTAGTCAAATTATCAATAATCTAGAACAGTGTGTTTTAAAGCCAGTTCAAGTCAAGGTTCAATTTCACTTTTACAATGAAATTAAATGTTATCTTTATTAATGAATGTAATCTAAACTGTATCACAGCTATAGCAGAGACAAAATGAAATTCTGGGAATACCAGACAGCATTTCCCAAGTTTAAAAATAAATTTGACATGCTATTAAACACGTGCATTTCCCCAAGGGACACATTTGCAATTACTTCTGTGTCAGGGATAGCACATTTGGTTTCTTTTCCTTAGCGGTCTAATAACAAGAATGCAAAATGCTTACTGAGAAAGTGTCTTTTCGGTATTTAATACATCAAAGTTTAAATTCTGAAGTCAGGGCAATTTCTGCTCCCACTTAAAAACTGCATTTCCACGAGAAGTTTTCAATAAGCCATAGGTATATTAATGGACTTTGGAAACTATACATACTTCAGTAAGGTTTATTCATAACTACTGCTACTAAAATTCTGCAAAATTCAACCCTGAACTGAGGAATTTTCCTTGTTTTTTCCCCTATAGCTGTACACAAAATTGACAAATTTGAGCACAAATATCATTAAGAAAATGTCTTCTGGCTTAATTTAGAGGTTTAGAAAATTCTGGAATGAAAACATTTATATCCCAGTTTTCTTGTGTTCGTAGTCTGTAACGTAACTTCACCAACTCAAGGCATCACAATTGCCACAAAGGAAAGCACCAACTTTACAAAGGAACAGGACCACTTCTGAAACCAGTCAGTAGAGATGCCATATCCCATTTTTCTGTTGCCTCACTTATTTGTGATCCATGAGAACCCACGTAATTTTAATTGGGGGCAGATTTGACACATCACTAAGAGAAGAGAGAGAGTTAATGGGAGGGCACGTAAGGAAGCAATCCAGCAAAATACATTTCAGTTCCCTTGTACCTGTTCCAGTTTGTTATCTCACTCCCAGAGGCAGCTGCACTCTTTTCTTCATCTGTTGTATTCTGTTCTGTCACCGTAGAGATAGACAATTCTGACAGTTTACACCTCTCCATGATTACCATCTCTATTTCTGAAAAAACCCCAAGAAACCATAACACCAATATTAGATATTTTTAATAAAGTTATTGCAAGCTCTTTCGTATTTTCTGTTTTGCATTAAAAGTGACCAATGCAAGTATATATAAGAGGTATAAGCCTAACTTCAGAAAGGTTAATGAATGAATAGATGTAGGTAAATTTTCTTCCGAATAAAGACATTTGCTTACATTTCTTTAAGGAATTTAACCACTATATGAAAATTATACATATATATAATACACGTAAAGAAAACATACAGATTATTTTGGCAAACAAACAAGCAACAGTAATCCCCCTCCCCTCCCAACCACAGGAAGAAAAACAAACATAGAGCCCCTTTCTGGGAAAAAAATTTGTGAAAATGCTGGTGAGATTGGGGCATTAAGTTCCAGAGCGGGTATAAATAGGTCTCTACGATTACAGCAAACAGTATGCCTGGACCCAAGTGGGACTTATTGGCTTTATGTAGATTTATTAGGATCAAGCTAGCTTTTGCTTAAGAATTTGGACAAAGATGGCTACCAAATGCACCAGTTTAAGCAGTAGATCATGCCCCATTTTCTTCAAATCATAGTAGACAATACATCATCAGTTATTTGACACCACTTCCAGAAAGCCTTCTCAGACTGTTTACCTAAATCAAAATGCAACCATGTTTGGAGAGGCCTGTCAAAGCATAAAGGTTTTGTTTTCAACTGCTCGCATGCAATTCTGCCACATTTTTCTCAATTTGCCTGAAGTAAAGACTAGTTTCCGATGTACATCCTTCTAATAGTTACTAACCAATAAAATAAACAGTTACAATATGCTGTAAGACCAATTATCCTACCAAACCAATTCTTCTTAGGGTTAGCATTACATCAAAAATCCTGAAAATGCACAATTAAAAAAATCTAAAAAGTTAAAGATGTTTTCTTCAGTTTTCAGCTATTTAATATCATCTTCTACCATGTACCATCGTTTTTAGTACGCTTGTTGAATTTCACCATTGCAACATGCATAAAATACTCCCAACCATCTCACAATGGTGAAGTGGCTACACCATTTGCCTTGCCACAGGAGGAGAAGTTACCAAGTTGTGAAGTCTACTTAGGAAGTGCCCTATAATCACGTACACCTAGGCACCAGGCACGCATTTGTGGTAAGGCCCAAAGACTACAGAAAGACATGAAAACACTTCCACAGTTTTTAATCAAATTAGAAGTATGTTTTCTGACAGAATGATTTAACATGAGAAAAAAATTCAGCCAGAGACTGAAAAAAATTTAATAGTCCCACATTTACCTAGTGCACAAGAGAACAGGTCATGTAACAGATCACAACTAGGTCCATACAGTAAATAAAAGTATACAAATTTTAAGCATCATTTTTATTTGCTGGTATACTCACCTTCATTTTCACTGCTTGTTCTGACGCCCTTTGAACTTGCTTCTGTACCTTTGGTTTTATCTAGGTCATCTTGGTTATCTTCAGATCCTCTCTCCTCTTCATCTTCTTCACCAACATTTTTATAGTTGGGTCTTTTCTGCAACCTCTTCTTCCCCTTCTGTTTGTTAATTTCAAGAGACCTCTCAAGCGTTTCTGTCGGTTTTATGAAACATCTGATACTTGACTTTGCCTGTAAATTTGAAGAGTTTACACTGTTACAGCCAATTTTAACTAATTGATAAACTTCAGTTCATATAAAAGAGGTGTTTTTAGAACGTAGATTAGCACGCCACTTACAAATCTCAAATCCATTTTAAAATACAAGAAAGCAGACCTCAAATTGTAGCAAATCATCAATAGAACAATTATCTCTAAAGTAACATATTCTAAAGATCTGCCACTTAAAAGTATACTGTCTTGAGACAAGGAGACAAAGAACTACCCATTTCACCCATTATTGTAGTTTTTTCCCTTCTTTGAACTTTCTTAACAACTAAGGTACATACAAAATTAAGACACCTTTTGCAAAAAGAACAAAGGCAGCAAAATCCAAATTGTGTGTTGACAACAATGTATTAATACGAAATACGCTGTTTAAATCCCTTTGGCACTAGCAAAGACAAAAACCAATGCTCTATGCTGCAAGCTTTTTCTGAATCTTAAGCCTCCCTCAGTAGCACACTAGTCCTTGTACCAACTATGAACAAATCGCACTGACACCGACCAACCTTTTGTGGGCGTTCAGACCTGGACTTACCGAGTCCAGAAACCCAACACCACTTAATTTGTTAGACTTTAATATACTTGTGCTTTACCCAAGGATATCAGAAGTTTATCTTTCAAGTCAAAACACTGTTTTTCAAGAAGGCAGCAAACAATATTAAGTCAATACCTGATTTTCCTGATTATTAATTTACAGAGCAAGAAAATAAATTTAGATGACAAATTTCTCCCAGAGGAAATAAGTCTTTCCAAGAGTCTGTGCCATCCTAACAGAGGACAATGTATTCTTGCAGTAAGACACAAGGCACTACAAGAAGTTCTGCAACTGGCAGGACTAACAAAACCTGTTTTCCTACAATTTTGCAGATCGATTTTGAGCTGTGATGCTTTGAACAACCTTCTCACCTGTTAGGCCTGCCAGCTGGATTACCAGAGTACATGTTCCCTGTCACCCAAAGCTATAAACATCGATCAGCCAAACCTCTTTTGTTATCGAGAAGCGAAACATACAGTTTGGGAGCTTCCTTCCAGCACATGTTTATGCTGAACAAGACAGTTACAGAAACTTTTTACCTTTCAGACCTCAATGCTTCAATCACGTGTAGCTGATGGGGTTAAAAATTTAAGGGCAACCAAGAAAAAAAAGAAGTGAGCCCAGAGTAAACACAAAACTGATTCCAATCCTTGCCTTAGCTGACTCAAGTACAATAAGCACTGAAGGTGAGTACATCAAAGAGAGCTCATGAAAAAAGTTTGGAAAAATGCCACCCTTCACTTAATAAGGAACACCTATACATAAAAAATAAGACATTAGGAAAGGATCAGTGAAGAAGCCTTCAACGAGTCAAAAGGCCAAAGTGTTTCTCTGACTCTTCTGACTTTTTTAAAAAAGGTTTTAGAGAAATCTTGCAAAAGTTGCCTTACACTTGGCATCGAAACAAACCATACACAGTAGGAGGAATCTTTCACAATATCAGAAAACCCCGCAATGTGAAATTTACCACGCTTATGTCCCCCAGTAACCTCGCTGATAATTTTTAGTCTGATCAAACTGCAACATAGGAAGATTATAAGACAACCAGAGTTACTATCAGGTTACCTTTTATTGATGACCTGTGATCAGAAAAGTTGTTAGAAAAGGAAGAACATATTAAGTCCTATTCTTAAAAAATAAAGTAGCATGCAAATTGCATAATGAATTTTCCTCTTCCTGCATTAATTTCTTACCATTGCTTCCTAGAATCCTGTAGCTACTTTCTTTAGGAAAAATTCATGCACTTAACATCCTTACATTTCCAATATGCTGTTAGCCATATGATCAAAATAACAGAAGAGACCAGTAGACATCAGTGTGCTCATAAGCACTGAACCATGATCTGGCCCATCTCAAGAACAAATACAGAAAAAAATTATAAATGTATGTATTCTGTTCTGCTAAATATAACAAGGCTATACATTTAAAACATTCTAAAATCAGACTTAAAATTAATTTACATGTGAGTTGATTATACAGTTTGAGATACTGCTATTTTATACTTCTAAAATGTCTATTAACCATATTTTCAATTATGGTTTATCTTGTGCAACAGGTGCTGGTAAAATAAGGCAGTACCAGCAACAACTTTTACAGGAAGGAGAAAGTAGGCTAAATAAGAAAGACGAAATAGGTAGAACTGGCCCACATCCGAATTATGCAGGAAAACAAATCTCGCAGGAAGTAAGGTAAACCTTAGAGTGATGACTGCTAACAAGTTTAAATATATTCTGTTGACTACACATATTCAATTCTTATCATGAGCTAAGAGTTAGTATTTCTTCTTATCACAGAATGCCACCTGAAAACAGAAATACAGGGAAAAATCATGGAAAGAAGAGTGTATCTTGATTTGCTGTACTTTGAGGTGGAGAATCTGTTCGACGGAGGCTGAGCAATCATTATTACCCTGAGATGTTCAGCAGGTCTCCAAGGGCAGGTTATTGCCAACTCATAAGCTATCGGCACTTAGATCTGCTGGAGATTTTTTCCTAGAAACTCATTTCCAGGAAAAAGGACCATTTCTTTCTGTCCTGACAACTACCATTACTCTTGCCCTGAATAACTCTGGATATGTTGCATTTATAGTAACTGCAACCCTTCTCAGCTTTTCTTTTGTTAAACATTCTTTCCTCATTTAGTTTCCCATCACAAGGACACATGAACCTGCTTTTGGTAATCTCACTTCATACTCTCTACACCTCATTCCACTTTAATTCATCTTATTAGGAAGATAAATATAGACATGAGGTTCTACTACTTTGGGTTTTAGAAACTACGTGTTAATTAGAAACTGCCAGTTACACTTCAATTCAGATATATCACGACATCTCCGTTACAGGAGATGAACAGTGTTAGGCACAGAGCAGGGGCTTAGAGGTAACTGGGGCTCACCATAACACACAGAAATACCTCCAAAACAACAAGCTGAGGAAAGTATCAGAATAATTACCATGGGAAACTGTAACAGAAAGGAAGTAGTAAAAGATAAATTTGAGTCTGACTTAAGAACAAATGCAACTCTAAACTCAGTCAAAGGGTAGATTAAAAAACTCTAACCTCAGAACAAGCAATTCTAAAGTAGCTTCCGTTATTCAATAGAAGTTTGTCGTTTCTTTGCAACAGAACACACCGCAGTAGTAACTCTGCAATGATCCCAATACACCTTATACATCCCCTGAAATGGCTAACAATGTTTGAAAATCAACTTTCTGCTCTATCACGGAGCAACAAGAAACTGCCTCAACTTTACTTAATAGTTGTCCACGCTTCCCTACCTACACAGCTAACTTTAGCCTCGCTGCACCGAGTTGGGTATCAGAAGAGAACACCATGCAACATACACAGTAGTTGTTCGTACTCCTCAGCTGACAGCAGCTCACTCAATAGCTCCCCTCACTCAAGTAGGGCACAGAGCTCTTCTGCTGAAGATTACTCCCTGCTCCTTCTGCAAATAACCAACCTCCACCAGTAGGCTTTCTGACAGTACAGGTTTTCCCCTCCAAGGTTTCACTGGAGAATGATTGATTCTACTGAAAACTGAATGGAATTTTTTTCCTCACCCACCAAAACTGCCACTACTCTGCTCTCCGTGTAACAAAGCTCCATCTCTAGCAGTTTCACTAAGTGTCTATGCTAGAAAGCCAGCACCCTTCCTACTTACTACCTGTTCAGGTATGACAGAACTCCGGGTTTACACGCCACGAGGACACATTTTTAAGACCACTAATACACAACCCAAACCATGACAGAAATCCCTACTATTCCTAACATTAGCGCAAGCACACAAACATACGCTATAGATATTGTGCAACTCTGTACAGTAACTATAACAGGAAAAGAAAATCTCACTTCTGCAACAACTGGTGCCCCACCCTCTCGCCACAGATTTCCTAGTAACAAAGCTGCTTCTGCACAAGTAATACACACGACATTCAGTACGCAGTTAGCAGAAGGTCAGACATTTGCTAACGCAAATAAGAGATCGCTTTTTCTTAAAGCGTTCAGCCAGCTCTACCATTGCACTGTAGTTTTTTCTAAAAAAGATTAGATTCTAAATATCAAGGTCAACAGTACAAAATACCAGAACCCAAAAGGTACTGGCAAAGACCAGCCCACACAGTAGGAGAAATCTGGAAAAGTTGACTTGTATCATGGAAGACTTGAAGCACGTCTCCCCCTTGAAAGTCTCAGAGCTATAGCCGCTTGTCGTCATGTGGGCTGGCCACTAAAACAAGTAACAGATGCTCTCAGAGACGGGAGGGAGAGCATCCTCCTTCAGGGAGAGAAGAATGAGAAAGAAAAGAGATTTATGAGTTTAAAAAGAAACTAAACTACTTTAATGACAATATCAATAAAAAGAAAATAATGAAATATATATGCAAAACCATATCAAGCTCCCAGGATGGCAAACACGTCATCACTGGGAAAGTCCCAGAGATGGATGGGAACTGGATTCTGGATCTGGATTCAGGACAGCATAGGTCAGGATCAAGGCAGATGAACAGAGTCCTCCTCATATGCCAGCCATCAAAGTAAGAGGCTGACCCCTTTGATCCTCAGCTTTTATCCTGAGCACGATGCAGGTGGGATGGAACACCCTGTGGGTCAAGTTTGGGTCACCTGTCCTGTCCGCTCCTCCCCACAGGTGGGACCCCTCTGCGCTGTTCTTACTTCCAGTCCCCCGATGGGGCATACAATGAAGTTAGATGACTTTGGCTGTCAGAGCAGTAAGCATAAGCAAAAGCCTCTCTGCATACCATTCCCTGGTATAAATTAGGAACTTATGAATTATGACTTTCTTCTACCACTACCTGAAATACATATGCATGCCCAAAAATATCGCAACTTTGACAAGAACATAACGCTGTAAGGTGCACAGAGCATTTTTCTGCTATCATATCCAACAAGAAAAGCTGAAATCTCCTATTGCTGCTCTTCTCTCCTGAACACAAACACCTTAGCTTAACAGATTCTAGATAAGCAATTTTGTTTTTCAAGTATTTTCTTTGCCTTTAAATAAAAAATATTAAAGATTAGTTGGCCACTTACTGAGTTCTTCTGTACATCTTGCTCAACTTTAGACGAAAACACCGAGAGGTCACCATTAAGTATAACCTCAGCCAAGGAGTTCACCAAAGGGGCGTAATGTATAATTAGAAAAACCTATTAAAAGAAGGGTGGAAAGAAATATCAGATATGTATTACAAAACGCATACAGTTTCACAGTTTCAATCACTGAACATACCTCTTTGACCTTGTTAAACTGGTATCCTAAGTTTACCTATACAGTAAAGTACAACTGGTAACACTGATAGTTCGTGAAATCTACTTCAAAGTGCAGGAGACCGTAACCCCCTCTGCAAGTATTTGACCTTTCTCTACATTTTAAGCTAGCTAGTTTTAGTAATTCTTCATACTCTTCCCTTCTTCTGAGAAATGTAAATTCGCTCTCCTCATCAGCCTCAAAATGAAAGTTGTGTGATATCCTAGTGAGGAACCCAAAATAAAACTACTCCAGAAAGTTGCTTTTTTGAGAAACTACACGCACTCATTATGGTACCCAGCATCCACTGACCCTGTATGCCAACGACTGGCAAGACTCCGGGAAGTTCGGTGTTGTGCACACAATTACTCTGCAGTGATTCACCAGTAAGTGTCATGCAATAGGCTGAACTGGATCAGAGGCAGTTTTTCTGGCTATGAAATCACAATGAATTACGGCCTAGCTACAAAGCAGCTACATAACACAGGAATGAGGCCTTACTGCCTATAACATTAAAGCACTTTTGTGCTTTAACAGAGTTAGTTCTCCGTTCACGCTAACCACTCTATTTTGAGGCAAGGCTTACACGTTAGGCCAGCAAATAACTGGCTTCTGGACACAACTGGCTCAGATCCACCCGCAATAGCCTTATGTCAGCTTATATCCACTCTCTTCGCAGCAGTATCAAAACCGGATCCCTAAACAGTAGTTCTAGCTGAAAAATCCACAAATAATTTCTTAATCAGTAAACCTAATCATTGCTTTGACAATATTTAGCTAAACCTGATCTCCACCGGTTTTCTGATTAAAGTTGGAACCATTCCAGGTCTTCAGAAGTGAAGTGACTATTAGCGTGCAGTAGCAACCTACGTAGAACTTTGAATAGTCACACCACACTTCAAAAATAGCTTGAACAACCTCACAAATCACTCAGGATTCTTCTAATTCAGAAAGCATAGCTCGACTACGCGCAGACGTGTTTTGGCGTAAGTACGTTACATGTTCACTTTGTGAACACTGTATGAAAGTCCACAATGAAAACCCAGAGCAGTGGAATTTCAACTGCTAGAAGGAGTCTCTCAAGCACTTTTTCCTAACATATGAGTAATATATTCTCATAATAAAGCATAAAGCACATGCCTAGTGTCAATAAAAGAAAAAGTTACAAAGGTTTTTCAGATACTCAGCGTACACTTCTTCAGATCTCACTCCAAAGACAGACACTAGGTTAAAAAGAAGTGGAAAAAGATGCATTTCTGCCAGTTATAGAAAAAGTAGCACAAGTTTCTACATCACATCCCGTTCTGATGAAACGAATTTTGTTCCTAGTTTTTTATGGTGAGGAAAAAACTTCCATTTTCTTTATTAAAAACAATAAAGAGCATAAATGCAAATCTTGAAGTGATACCTAGCCAATGGTATCACTGAAATCAAAGAGGTTAAAAAAGGTCAACATATACAACCTTATAACACAAATCCCTTTAGCTACAAGAAACTATTGCTCCAAAGGTTTTATCTGTGGTAAATAAATCCCATAACACCACAATTTTTTAGGTTTAAATTAACAAACATCAAATTATATTATACTGAAAAAAAATCACATTTTCCAGAAAAGTTCTTAAAAATAGAAGATGAAATTACGGGCCAGACCATAACAAAATGACTAATGTAAAATCGTAAGTTAAAAAAAATTTAAATAAATTCTACGAATACAAGTAAAAACTGTTTTCAGCAAACATAATTTAAGAAAACTAGTCTCATAGCAATGCACTGAAGACTACAGGGAGAAACGATTATTTTTCTCTACTATAAAAAGAAATCCACTGTGAAACTCTCTTCATTTGAAAATAAGTTCCAGAAAGAAAAGGAGATGGGACTGGTAAGAGTAAGAAATAGCAAGTACTTAATTATAGATTTAAGGTACAGGCACAATGAAATTCAAGTTGTGAGAAGTTTTGAATTTTTGGTTGTGGTGTTTTTTGGGGTTTGGTTGGTTGGGGTTTTTAGCGGGGTTTTGTTTTTTGTGTTTTGTATTTTAACAATCAAAACCACCACGAGATCATTGCTCCCTCTATGTTTCAAAGAAGAACATTCAAAAATGGCATCTTCCACAACTTATGCAGATTCAAAGTACAATACAGCATCTATCTAAATTTCACCTGCAATTTTACTAAATTCTGTCCTAGCATGTTGCATGGCTCTACTATGCACACTTGTCAGGTGGTGTACAGAAACTATAATCACGGAATGCTCTAAAGGCTACTCTGTGCTACGGGATCCTCAAAAGAATGATACTAGCTCAAGTAAGAAGCTGGTCCGTTCATAAAAAGGTAAATTATCTTGCCCTTCTTTTCTTTTTTTTTTTTTTTTAATGGAAACTGATAGGTTTAAAACTTTGTTTGCCAAATTGTCTTTAACGGCTTTGCTAAAATAGACAAAAATAAACTAATTTATAACACTACTGCAAAACATGTACTGAAATAGGACAAACCACTTCAAACACTTACTTGAGAAAGAAGATAGAGAGAAACTTGGAAACTTATTTTTGGACGCTCTCCACCCTACAGAAAAAAAGTTAGGAAAAATGCTAAATTATTTATAGAGTTAAAGCATTGACACTGTTTAATATTTTATTTAGAACAAAATTTTCAATACTGTATTGTTCCACATTCTGCTACAAATTGTTCAGAAAGCATCATGCTCTTTAACATTCACTTCCTGCAAACTATTTCAAATGAAAAACCTCCAAATAAGCATAATAAATAATATGAATATATAATAAAGAACCTCCAAATAAGCTTTCCACTAAATTTAAAGGCTATGCTTCAAAAATAAAATTCAACTATATCACATTCAAACACAGCTTATCTGCAAATAGAAGAACCAAGTATCAAACCCAAAAGTTTGTATTTTCTACCCAGGCTGGATTTTTATACCATGGAATATTTGCGCGTATACTGGGAAAAGGTACTATACCCTGCTTTTGTCAGCAGACAAGTTACCATATCAGAAGAGGAAATCGCACATCTCCCACTGTCAGAGAAATGTAAACTCTTTTCCAAATTTGCAGCTCTTCTCATCTCCACTACTAGCATTTAACAACCGTGTCGTCCAAAACAGTATTTGTTTGGTGAATAAAGCTTCATCTCTTCTGCCCTTAAATTCAGTCCCAGGGTACTTCCCCTACAGTTACCTTATTTAAGACGCTTAATGTAAAACACACAAACATAGATATTGACAGTATTAACCCTGTTACAGAATACACCTGCTGAACAAGTCATTATGCACACTGAAAGCAAGTAATACCTTAATTGTTTGCAGGTATTAGCTTACCTTATCTTGATTTACTAATGAATAGACATAGAGGGGAAGAAAGAGCCTATTAAGTAGGTGGTCTGTCAGCACATCATTTAAAAATTCACAATTAATGATAAGGATATCATTAAGGTAATGTAAATGATCAAGATGTTCTGCCACCAGGTCGCTCAGTTTGCCTCTATTTCTGTGCCTGAAAAAGAGAGGAGAAAGAAAGTCTCAGACATAATGAATTGTCAAAGTCTTAAGAACTTAACGAAAATATTAATGTACATCCCCTTCCACAGATCGCCTTGTGCAGATCAACTGCCTAATGATGATGTTTTCAGTAAACTAATGCAGCTAGCAAACTGTATTCAGGCTTACGTGTGCTTTAGGATGCACATATCAAGTTTTCCCCACAAGTTTTTAGAAACAATGTTTTTACAAAACTTCTCTTGCCACCGCCAGAGTCTCTTCACAAGCCAGCCATAAAAAACCAGTAAGATTTGTTTCCAAAAATAAAAGAAGACATCTATGCTGTATTTAATGTCTAACTTTTCACTTTAAGAAGGCAAGAAACAGCCGGTCATTCTAAGGTGGGGTTGGGAAGGTAAATCAGGAATAACCTGAATCAACAAAATATTTCTGTAGTTGAGAACAGAATATTTCACAGGAATACCAGGTCTGACAGTTCTCATATTAAATAAAGTTCACCTTTCCAGTTTAATTTTTTTCCCTGAGATCTTTTCAAAACTCTGCTCTACTGCGATGATATACAGAAAAGGAACATTAAAAAGACAAAGCTAATAAGATTGAGAAGCACAAAATACCTTGTGTGTCTTCTGGATACCTACTAAATTTAGCAGAGTTAAAGCAAAGATGAAGAAAAACCATGTTGCCAAACACTAATTTACCTGTACAGATATTAGCACAGATAGGGCAAACAATACTAACCTCTATTAATTCAAAGAATCACTAAAAAACTTTGCAAGAATGAAAAGCTTGAGCTGCCTACAAGGGAATGTATCCAGAAACTAACTTAACTGGACGACCATAGATAAAACAAGGAAGTATCATCATCTGCGAAAAGTACGACCATTCAATATTGAGCATTTATAAAAGCTTACTCTTCGTCAGTCTGCACACAGTTATCCAGTTCAATCACGTGGCTTCCAATAAACCAAACGAGGTTGGAGAAATAAGGGACAGCAGTTTTATCTCTAATGTAATGCAGCATAGGTTGGTTGTCCACTGAAGAGAAATTTTTAAAAAGAAAAATCAGTTGCCAATCACTTTTTCAAATTAATTTTGAAGAAATACACCAAAGTATCTTCTGAATTTTGATTACATGCTAGCTTTTCATATAAGTATATACCTAACAACCTTATGCATGAAATAGACATCTACAAAAGTGTCATCAATTCTTAATTGGCTTGAATGAGCCTAATATTGATATATTTACATAGGTCTGAAGATAAACAGATCTAGTGGAATTCAGAAAGGTTTTTTTAGCACATTCTTTATTAAAAAGAAGAGAGAAAAGCATAAGAACAAAGCAGAAATACTGAAAGTCAAGCTGGTTAGACTTACATGACACTGCATTAAGGAACACAGGAATCATCAGTGAAGGAAGGGCAAAAGAAACAGACAACAGTTAACAGGATTAGGAACTGGGATAGTGACATCCTCCAAAAGGGTTTAAAAAGCTAAAGCACAAAGCATCTAAACTAAAAGATACAGGCTAGGTGTTAGATCAGAATATATGCAAATGGATAGTCAGAAAATTATGAAACCTGAACAGCCGAGCTGTGTTTTTTCAACTCTAACCTCTGTATCACTACAACATTCAGTGAAAATTCTAGACAAGTACATGCCCCGCATGAACATATTCCGTAATACGTAATACATTACAGCACGCTGATTTCAGAGGTAGAAGTTTTGAATACACACCAATTTTTCTACAGAAATCACTGATATTTTCATTTTATTACAGATTTTATACACCCCCCAAGAAAAATCTAGGGGGAAGTGACTTTTGGACATTGTCTAGTCCAAACCCGTCCTCAAAGTAGCACTAACTACCAGGTTGCTAAGGGTCTTGTTGAGTTTTGAAGATCTCAAACAACACAGATTTCTCAGTTTCTCTGGAAAACCTGTTGAAGTGCTTAAATATTACCACAGTAAGTTTTGGGTTTTTTTCCTTATGTCCTACTGGAACATCCAATACAAGAATTTGCAACTGCAGCCTCCTGGAATAGTCCAGCTCTTCTTTAGCTGAAGTGACGGCAGCACCTAGAAGCTCTACAATCATATTCTAGCGCATTTCAAATCCAAAAGGAAGCGATGTAGCCAGCAAGGTTACTGTTCCATACATTATAAAGCTCAAGTTTCTAAGTAAAAAACACTTGATATTCTTAAAGCACTTTGCTTTGGGGGTTGGGTGTTTTGTTTGTTTTTTAAATGCAGTCGCATTCTGATCCCTGTTGGAAGGGACACTAAAGCGCCCTGTGTACGCTTGATAAAAAACTCTTTCGGGTTTTTTAAACCAGTTTCATCTGTGAGGAAACTGTGCTATTTACAAGTACATACTGTAGGTTTGGGTTTCCTTTTCATAAAAACCAAAATGTGTATCTGAAGCATGTCAACATGATAAACTTTTCAATCTCATAAAACAGACATAAAACCCTCAAATGTAAATACCTGAAAATTAAACTGCAATCAAACAAGCATTTTGTATACATGCCTTTTTTAATACATAAAAAGCATACCTTTGTAGACATTTAAAGTTATAGTCCTAACAGCAATCCTGACCATGCTTTCTGGATGGTTAAAAAATTTAATAGCTTCGGTGTACAAAGCGAAGTCATTAGTGTGCTGTAACAAGAGGAAAGAAAACATTTATGAATTAATCCAAACAGGTACAAGATATTTGTTGGGATTCTGTCCGAAAAATCTCTTCCATGTATTACTCTGATATTTTAATCTTCTACTTAAGTAACAGAAATTATTTTTCAATGCACAGTCAGCTGTATTTGTAGTTTAGCATCAAAATAAGCCGCTTTAAGCATCAGAGCTTTCCAGCTTCCTGTGCACGTATTCAGTGCTTTAATGCCCTCTTCTGGCAAAAAGTGGAATGGAGAGAGGAAAAACCCATTTGAACTTCGGCCTTTGACTACTCAGGCTTTTTAGACTTTGACTAAGCCTCTTAGAACCAAGTGGTGCAACAGAAAAGATCCTCTTTATAGAAGCACAAGAAAACAACGCATAAACAAGCTGAACTCTCAGGGAAGTAGATTTCAGAACTACCAAAACAGTCCAATACAACACTAACTTTCAGAGTCTGATTTTATTATGCGTGAGGACAAAGATCTGTATCATGCTTTTGTAGAGATCACCACAAATGAATTCTCAATCGCTGATATTACTGCTACAAAAATAAATGCAGAACATGGTGAGACAAGAGACTAAATAGAATATATCCCAAATTGCTATCAATTTCTAATTAAAATCCTCTTATTATACTGCAACCCTTTCTTCACTTACCTCATTATAAAAGAAATGTACGGTATGATTGTTGAGCTTCAGAGAAAGGGTTTTCAAAAATGATATGTAATATGCCATGATCTCCTCATCAGAAAAGTCAAATTTGTGGACAATAATAGAATTTACATAGTTATTAGACAGCAGGTAGTCTGAAAAATAAGAGACATTACACAGGTTAACAGAAAGAAAAAAATTACTACACTAACTAGCTGTATTTAAAGTACCAGCTGGCAAAAAACTACCTGGTGCTTGAAGATCCACATTTTTAGCCAAACAAGTCAAGTGATGACTTCAAGTGGTAATATAAGAAAATTGTTCCCTACAAAGGTCTTTGCTCCCAAGAACAAGACAACTTCACCTTCCTCAATTTATGTAGGCTTTGCAGATAATAAATAACACTCTAAAACCCCTTTATTTTCCTCCCAAAGTCATAAACTCTCAAAGGCTTCTATACAACTTTATCTTCATGATAGTTGTAGAATACTTTAACTGTTAATTCTCTGTCCTCTTCCTATGTTTCTAAAACCCTTGAAGTAAAGGCAAGTGGCCGAATGCCAGCCCCAGTATCAGAACACTTCCAGTACAAATTAGACAACAGAGTTTCACCGCACAATCTGCAGCAGCAAGGCCAACATTTCAGACCACAACTAATTTGCTGACTTAGAGAGCCCCTTGAAGTATGCAAAATAAGTGTTTCAGTAGTGCCAAAGTAATTGTTCAGCGAAAATTTACATTAAAAGGTATTTTGGAGTCAAATTACACTGTATTTTCAGTAGTGTTCAATTAAAAAGATTGTTAGGAATTCATATAGTTCTTCTGTGAAGGGGCGCTAGGACTAAATGTCATTAAATGAAAGAGAATTCAATCAAATCTTGATCACTTAACCCTACACAGTTTAAAAGTGTGCCCTTACACAATGATGTTTCATGACTGATGTTCTCAAAAAGGATGTTCAGAGTCTGCAGAAGCTGTACACACACGTAACGACCAGACTTCTGACGCAAGATGTTCAAGAAGAAAACAAACATATTCTTCTCCAAGAAAAAGCTGAAATAAAGTAGAGGTGTCATTAAGTCAGGTGCTGTATTTAACAGGAGCATAATTTTACTAGGATCAGGGACAATTCTAGGCAACTTTGACAAACTGCATGTTTCACATTTATGAAAAATTGTTTTGCAAAGTTTTTACTGTATAACTGGAGAATATCTTCCAGAAACCTTAAATACTAACAAGGACGCTTAAACATTCAAATTATGCAGAAAAGGGATGTCAAGAAATCAGGGCCTTTATTTTATTTTTAGCCTATTCCAATTATCAGGCAGCTTCCCTACCTTGCAATCATAATTTTGAAGGGGATAGCCTCTAAAGGGTTATGTTTTGTTCACCCACCCCTTTTAAGCTCACACACTTTTTGTCTTCAACGCTGTAGACCTTATTTTTGATCCACTTCCAACTCCCGAAGCAAGAATTTCATGGTTTACTGTACAATTCAAACAGAATTGAATGCTTGCAGAGTTTTTAATCCAGAAATGCGTGCAATTTAAAGACAATAGTGTGAACTCTTTCCTACCAGGACATCACAAATACATATCTATGAAAATTTTTTTACATTAACTGCAGGAAAGACTCCCCATTCCTAAAATTCTCCCAAGCAGAGAAGAGAGTAAGGAATGTGATAGAGTTGCAGTATAGATATGAATAATCAGAATAAGTTAATTTTTTTATTTCACATCATAATCCAATCATGTTGAAATCATCTTGTAAAAATGAAACCAACCACTCCCTAAGTAAGCAATTAAAAATACCAAACACCTTAAGCTTTACTTATATGAATCACAAATTGCCTTGATAAAAAAGCATGAGTCTTGAAGCAAACAGCCAAGCAATAGGTATTAATACCGTCCAATTTGCAACTGCGAACGTTTGTTTTGAAGTTCGTTTTTCTGTCGCATTATTTTATGAGGATTAAAATAACATCTGAACAAAACCTCTACATATCATACCTGAATAAGATATGTGGTTGTAATCTCTTATATAAATGGAAGTGAACAAACGAAGTCATATGATACTAATAGACGTACCGAGTAAATCTGGGCCCTAAAGCAGGTTAGATTTTGTATTTTTATCAAAGATTTGAGACTCAAACAAAAGCTATACATGAAAGGGGCTCTAGACTTAGAACACATTTTTCATTAGCAGAAGCATATTCTGTTTCTTTGTACGACAAGAATATGATCCTGCCTACCCATCTGCTACAGGACTTAGCCTTCTACCTACATTCATGAAAGACAGTCTTGAAAGAGTTAACCTTTTGAACTACATCTCTATGCAACTCTAATCAGTCTTCAAAAGCAAAACCAGAGTCAAAATTGCTAAGTACTTACTCAAATACGGAGCTGTCATTCTGATCCCCCCATATAAGGATCTCTGTTATAGAACGAATAGTCTCTACCAGCAGGTTGCGGTTGTGATCGGTTACTGTTGTATTTTTAGTCAAAACATGATACATGTACCTAAAAGAAAAAAGTAATTACAAGTAAAATGCTATCCTGCCACTTCCACATGCACCGTGTTTGTCTTTAGTCACTGTAACTTAATGTAGACACACACACACACACTATGTCTAATCATTGTACAATTTTGAAATCCTAAAATTTCCTTTTAATACTGATGCAGAGAGAAGAGTAATTGATAAAACAGAATATGAGACAACCGAAAAAAATGTGTAACTAGCTAGGTGAATTATGAATGCTCAAGCATATGTTAACATAGGACTAGAAATCACATAGCAGTTGTCCCATGGTACCTCTTATGGCAAGGTAACGAATTTCTTTAGAAGTATCTTAAAGGAGTGATGAGCAAGAAGAAGGAGAAACAGAAGCTGCAGGTGAGTATGGAGTTGCTGCTATGGAAAAGTGTAATTCTGGCAAGAGACACATGCAGATGTAGAAAAGTTAGATCCCTCCTCTTGTCTGTGGAAACACTGTGCAGACTCATGTCAATTTGATGGTTTTTATTAAGGACTGCCAAAGACTCGTCACCCATCTTGGCAAAGCTTAATCATCAGGTCTCTGGCCCTTCAAGCACAGAAGCGCTGATCAGAAATGTGGTAAATTCCAGCTGTACCATCTCAAAGGACAAGATTTTAAGGCTGTCTAGTGAAATCTAAAAAAAATGTCTGTCTATATTACAACAGGTGACAGCAAGCTAAATAAAATTTGAAAGGCTAGTATTGTAAGTGTCAGAATTCTACTCAGTCAAGGAAGCACATCTCTCTGCCTCCGTTCCCCCACCCCCCCGGCCAAGATGTTATATCAAAGATTACTTCCCTTTGTTTAAAAAAAAAAGTGGGAGGGGAACTGTACAAGAATCACCACTGCTTTCCCCCCTCCCCCCCCCCCCCCCCCCCCTNCCCCCCCCCCCTTTTTTTTTATGTAGTAATAAAGAAAAAGGATGGATGGAAGAAAGAAAATAATTAAATAAGTTATGAGAGTAATTAAATAAAAACACATATTCAGAGAAATTTAATGTCATTTTAAAACTGCAAGAATTTCGATTACCGAACACAGACCATATATTGCCACACTGCAATCTGTTAAAATCCAAGAGTAATGCCTGAGTGTTCAGGATTATCCGAGCAATACCCTCACAAGTGTTTGGGAAGGAAGACAGATTTTTCTGCACTATCAACCTTCCCGTGAAAAGTAGACTTAATCAAAACTCCCAGGATCTATTTTTGGGAAAACAGTTTGTGTGTCCTGATTCTGTGGCAGCCTATCATTATTGTTTTAAATTCCATGAAAGTTTGTTCAGAGATTCAGGTTGAAATTTTAGGCATCTTCTCAGTATGATACAGAAGTTTAGAAGTCCAAGAAGACAATTCTTAAGCAACAGACCCAAAGATCTCAAGCAGGTATTATGTAAAAGATAAAAACACCGATTTTGTCAGGCTACTATAAGGTTCCAGGAAGCACCATGCATTTCTGAAACAAAATTTTGGGTTGTCTGGTTTAAAGTAAGTTTCAGAAGTTTAGATCAAAAACACACCTGAAATCACATTTCAAAAAAACCAGTATTCCCATAAGTTTTATCTACACTAAGCAACTGAAGCACAGGGCAAACATGCAGCTGGAGACTAAAATGTCATTTAACTGAACACATGTATCTGGCTGTTCCAACTATTTATCAGACGTACGCATACAATATTACCAAGTTTCAGAACCTTTTTCATGCTTGAATTCAATTTAAAAAAAAAAGTGTGATCATATTTGGAAGTTTATTTAAAATTTACAAAATTTGGTTTGGGGAATCTTCTTCAAGCACTGAGCTGCCACTCAGTTGGCCAGAGCTTCACAGGACTTGTTGCAAGATATCGTCTGGCCTCATAAGCCATGCAGAAAGCAGAACGTATTTCAGAGCTGTTATGGTAAAATGCTACATGCTTGCTGATCTTGATATTGCTTAATCATCAAATAACAATTTTACTGTGTTGACTATCGCACAAGGACACTGAGAGATAAGAAACTCTCGGAAGTTCATAGTTTCAACACACTCGATACACTGCATGCTGCCTCCCCTCCTTCCCAAAATCAGCAGTGATAAAGCCTACATCATATCAAGGTTAACCTACTAGACAGCAGAGGAAAGAGGAAGAAAATGGGAAGAGATGGCAGGAGAAGGAAAAAGATTGGCTTTTCATACTCTCTTATCTTCAGGAAAAAGTTTTCCCTCCCTCTTCACACTGCTCCCTCCTCCCCCCGCCCTGGTCATAAATTGGTACTAATTTTCCAAATCCAGAAAAGAAACCTCATCAGATTCAAAGCATTCAAGGAAAAGTTGATTCACACCATCTCCTGCAGTCATAGCTGCCTGGTCACGTGCCACCCCATTAACAGCAGTCACTAAATACCAAGTCAAAGAGCACCTGCAAATCCTCTTCAACTAATCTGCGGGTCACAGTTCAAGATTCCTCCCAAGGACACCAACAGCACCATGGCTCACAGCGAAGATGTGAGTTTAAGTCTGACCACCTGTGAGAATTCCTGGGGCTTTCTAAAAGAGGACACGGCACACAAGCCCCACAAAAACTTCCCATTATGGCACTATATGTGTTATCAGAACAGTGACTCCAAAGACAGAGCAAAAACCAAGTCACTTCTCCGAGCATGCAGCAATTTATGGAACAGTGAACAGCTGAAGACAGAAGGCAATTAAATCTGAACAGTTCATTCCACAGCAATCTGTAGAGTAAGTATTTTTCCTGAGGGAGTTAAAGAGAGTAATTAATACTACACTACTTCACATATTTTAGCCTATTTATTTGAAGTCTTATATAAATTATTGCATCTGTGAACATATATTTCTCATTAATAAGTTACATTATGCATGCTTGGGAATAAAGTTTACTCCAACAGCAGAACTCTGAATGGGAAGCAGCTGGAAGAATCACGTGCTATTACCTCACCTCAGGAGTCTATGGAACACTGATCATTACAGATGCAAAGAGCAAGAAACATTTAATAGTCAGGAACATATTCAGTTCAAATTAATTTACTAAATATCAACATTATTGCAAAGTTCCTTGATCTGCTAACACACTGATGCATTTGATGAGAAAACCTGAGCTTCACTTTCCTTTATCCACTCACTTGAAAATTAATGACAAAGCCTGCACATACTTGTTTCTCTTACCAGAGATGCAACATACCATAACATGAGAATATAAAGTATCACACAAAAGCCAGTACTTTTGTATCTGCACAGATTCTTAAAGCCTGTCCTTAAGTGCCAGTTACAAAGGGGTCAAGTTCGTGCTCCAGAATGCTAAACCCTCAGAGAGGAGGTTCCTGTCACAGATGCCTCTGTATCTGAAGACTGGGTTCAACCAACCACCCTCCATGCAAGAAGCACCTGATACCATCAAAATCAATGGGAGATTTTGCCAGCAACTTAACAAGACAAACAAAATTCTGAACATTTTTCTGATAAGAAACCATGCTCAAAGGGATAAAATAACAACTCATGAATACAGAAATATAGAAAGTGTGTATTAATGACTTCCCTAATTACTTACAAAATACACTAAAACAGGTAAGAGTCAAGAAAGTCAAGCACTCAAATTAGGAAAACCCAGACTTAGCCATAATATGCTTGCTTCTTCACGCTGTTTGTAACTGTGTAATTGTATATTGTTCTCACAGAGGAAACTAAACGTATAGCATGGACAGACAGTACTTCAGGAAATGAATCAGCCCTGAAACAAGTCTTCAAGCATACATGTTTATGAGCACCGCATCTGACCAAGTCATGAGAAATGGTCAGCACCCAACTCTAATGATACAAAACCTTCTGTGCAATGAGTATGTAATTAAAATACCAAGTGTAGAAGCAACAATGGGAAACATACTTGAAGGTAACAACAGGGCTATGTAAAATACCTCTTAGAAAACCAGAAAAAAGAAATGTGCATCTAGAAACAAAAATACTAAGCTTAAGTTCCAAAGGCTTTTACTTTAGCAGGAACATCAGAGATATTATCAGATTAACTCTTCAGAAATGTTTAAGATATCACCACTTAAATACTATGAATATAAAAATACAAAATAAATAAATGACATAAGTCCTCTCCATCCATTTCAATGCAAAGTCAAAGTCTGTAGACAGATGGATGGGGAAAGAAGATAACCGTTACCCTCACAAGGACATCTGACCATGCATCTGCTAAGCTTCGACTATCCTCAACTGGGCAATAGGAAAGACTTTTTTGTACTTTAATGATAGGTCGCAGCTCCTAAGGTGAGGAGCTGCAGAAGCAGAGTGCAGTGACCATCAGAGGCAGTGGCTGGAGAGAACTGTACGAAAGCCTGACCCACACGAGAACACCCAGCTTACGTGCAAAGGTAGGCCACAAGAGAAAAACACACAGCTCGTGAGAAAGCACTAATTTCAAGTTTGTGTAGCAAGACAGACTGTTGCCTAAAACAGCCTTGATGTATTTGATTTTAGAACTTGAAGCATATAACAAACAGAGCAGAGGACTATACAAAGGGAGGGGAAAAAAAGGTCTCATTTTAAACTGCTGGATGCCACCTTTAAGAAGTAGATTTTCTGGCCTTGTTTCAGCAAGACACAATCTCATATAAAGACAAGTCATTTAAGACAATTTTCACAAGCAATTACTAATGTTATTCTGGAAACGAGAACACTCACCCTTTCTCCATTTATTAAGTTTTGATATTCCCTCATCTACTAAACAAAGGGCACAAAAATATAAAGTTCTCTGAAAAATACCAGTCAGAAACACTCAGGCAGTGCATAGTACTGTTTCATACCCTCTCCAGATCACAATTCAGCAAGGTATTAGAAAGTGGGATCAAGTTGTAAGTGTTTTCACTAGACCAAGAGACCGTATCAAAACACTTAATACAAACAGCCTCACAGTTTTCCTTTAGGCAATCCATTCTACGGGATGTTTGCAGAAAGACTCAATAGTAACACTTCAAAAGCAAGCCTCAAACAAACCACATTAAAGCTGATGAGAAAGGAAGCTCCAGATCAAACACTTGCTGACAAAAAGCAGTAACTCCCTCAGTACTACTAAACAGGTGTATTGTTTACAATTTAGACTAAACTCTACATTATGTATGTTAAAAAAAAAATTCCCATAAGGATAGCTCAGGCTAATTTCACTCTTGTAAGACAGCATAACATACCTTTTATCGGCTAAGCTAACCTGTAATAGCAAGGTTGGTATGTTCTACTCGACACATTCATGTGGGACACAACGTGGGGCCTTGATGAGCTGAAAACATGAGAATGCAGACAGCTCACAAGACGGTGAGCTTATCAAGACAGACCTTCTTTTATGTCCCTGGAACAAAGGTTCTTTGCCCTTTTTTCTTCTGTTGCTTTACCCACTTCAACTGCTACCTTAGAAAAGCCCTAAATTTCACTTTACCACTAGGTAGCTACCTTTGCTGTTGACATCTAGCTAGAAACCGAAATTCATACAGCCTAGCTAAATGAACACTTAAAATATATACAGCCTAAACAGATCAACGGTCTTGGCTGTCCCTTACATACTACCATTTTAGATTTCATAATTAAAGAAATCCCGTGCAAAAAAGCAAACAAACCAAAGTTAGTATTTTAGTAGAGAACTATATACTTCAATTCTGAGGTAAGAAGTCAAGCACAAACCACAACAGTTATAGGCTAATTTCCTTTCGCTGCAAATCAAACAGCACACCACTTTTACTACCCTCTTTGGCCCCAAGAGAACACATGATCACATTTTTCTTGCCTGGAAGACTCTAACATTGTAAAGCCTCCCTCTCAGCCGCCTCCTTTTTCTAAATTTAAGATCAATTTCTTCAAATTTCATCACGCATCATCATTCTTGCTGTATCTTCAACTGTACTATAAAGCTCTGCTAGTGCTGAGCAGTACCCAATGACTACCCCTTCTATGTTAAATAGAACATTCCTATGTTTATATCTGAGCATGACTTTCCCCTTTCTCCTGCGATGCCAGATCATGTTGACTTACTAGTCCGACCTACCATGCTTTCAGAATTACCTTCTGCAGCGTTACTGCCTCATCAGTTTTGCATTTATGGACTGAATTCCTGGTCTTTGGTAAAGTCAAGCACTTCAATTTGTGTTGCTGGTTTTGAACATTTTTCCAGTTTAGAGACAAGGACCAGAATCCATAAGTCATCTTGATAAAGTAATTGCAAATTACAATAATAATTATACAAATCTTGTGTAAGTGCATCCTGCTCATTACTGTCAGATTCCATTCACATCCTCCTTGTAATTGGACTAATCGTCGAAAACTACCAGTTACTTATTCCTCAATGAGATACACATTCACAGCGATTTAATTTAGAAAATGTTTCCCCCCTCTTAATGACCTCCTTTTCTTGTTCAGTAGAAAGAGAAGCTATAACAGCGGACCTCATTTTTCTCGCAAGAGCAGAACCCTTAAAGTGGAACAGAGAATTTAGAACTATTTTATCCCTTGTCATCCTTCCAACTCTCCAGGGGCAGAACTAGAAAAAAACCTATTTCACCTTCTGCAGTCCGCAGTAACACGAGGATATCAGACTCCGGAGACTAAGGTTACAATTCTCAAGCTCAACAGCTTTACTTCTGTGCCAGCTGCTGGGCCCTCCCCTAGACCTGCAAATCCGCCATCCTGACTACCATGAGCCACTGCTGACTACTAAGATCCCCTCGACACACACACTCCAGAAGGTCTTTACTGTTTACAGGCTGGGACCAGGCTCCTCGCTCCCCGTCACAGCCACTACCGGGGAACAGTCAAAGTTCTCCCTCAGGAGGAATGTAGCACTTCTTCTACGTATCACCTCTTACACCCCACACCACAGAACGAGCCTGCGACGCTGTTAAAAATCAAACAAACACACATCACGGCCATGAGTGTGCCATGACATCACGGAACTGCGTCCGCCCTGAGGACGCTCCGGGACGAAGAGGCAGAAACGGGGCAGATTTCCGCGAGAAGGACACCAGCCCACCCCGCACACGGAGCCGCCGCCGCCGCACCGCTCCGGCCCCGCCGGCCTCGGGAGAGCTGCGCCAGAGGGCCCAGGCCCGGGAGGCCGCGAGGGGCTGGGGGGCGCCGCCGGCCCAGCCGTCTCCTGCCTCAGGCCCTCGCCCCCGGGCGGCCCCGCAGCCCCCTCCGAGGGGAAGCCCTGCCCCGAGCAGCTCCGCAGACGGAGCCCGTCCGCC
>VZSF01009057.1:222989-281914 GCA_013398295.1 Chionis minor | reverse complement strand
GGCGGCGGGAGGGCCGGGGACAGCCCTCCCCGCGAGAGCGGGAGGGTGCCGGGGGCGGGCAGCGCCGCAGCCGCCGGGCCGGGGGTGAGGGCCCCGTTCCGCGTCCTCTGCCGCGCGGGCGGGAGAGCGGCGCTCCGTGCGGANCCGGCGGGGTCACGTTTACAGCGGGTCGACAACCTGGCGGATCCGCTCTGGAAGCAGCCGGGAATGCCGGTGAACAGCCCGGGCGGGCGGCATGCGAATGGAGAGGCCGTAACTCGGGCCAGAAACACGGCGGCAGCGCAGCCCTGTGAAACCTCTCGCGTCCCGGGAAACCGGCCCGGCCCCGGCCCCGGCCCCGTCGCCCGAGGGGCCGCTTGGTCGGTCTGTTGCTCTCGTTGGGGATGGTGCTAACGCGCCCGACGGGAGGGTTTAGCGTTTCAAAACACTGAAATGCAGTTGGGAAGAAAATCACTATTTCTAGCTAGGACTTTCTGTGCCAGTATGTTAACGAAAACATTCACAGTTTAAATTAAAACGTGTTAGCAAATCTGACAGTAGAACTTTGAGCAAAATACTCTCTGTAAATCTGAAAACTAGTTCAGGATACCTTTTTATTTTCTATTTGAAATTATGGAAATCGGAAATTCTATTGTAAGGTTACAAACGTAACCTTGGCGAACCTACTATACAAATATCATTTAACATCAAGCTATTTTAGTCAGTCTTCTAATTTAAAAAAACCCCAAACCGACCTTTCCCGTAGTGCTGTCCTTCACACAGATTAAAACTACGTTCTAAATATTTCTATTTGGTTTCCATATAAAGCAAGAGTAGCTGATTTTGGTCAATCATTCAGAAGGAAAAAATGGAAATTTTTGGTGTTGGAGTAATGTGGATTGCTCAAACACAGCGGAACGAAGCTTGGTCAACGGCACATGGGAGCATGACAAGTGTGGGGGGAGGAACAGATCTTTGTTGCTACAAAGAAATTCCGTTGCATATAGTTACTGCAAATGAAAGTGTCCGTGCCAACGTTTGGTGGTCCATCCTAAGCAGCCAGATTAGAATAACTTCCGCTAGAACAGAAAGTCTGGAGCAGAACTAAACTTCACACAAAATGCTGTTGGCTACTTTTGTGGCTCCTCTCCCTTTTTAGCCAGGCAAGTAATACCTATGTGCTGTATTCCAGGAGAGAAATTCATAAAAACTAATGGAAATTTAAGCAAAAATCTTTGCTGCAAAACAAGTCGTAGCCATTTTCTTCCCCAAAATACCTTTCCTCAAACCTCAAATCTTGTTGCTCCAGCACCATCCAATATAGGGATTAAAATTCTTTTTTAATCACTTTTTTGCTGATTGGGATTTGTCATGATGAGTAACATCTGGTTTTCAGGAAGACCTAAGGAGAACAACAGACATAATTTTCCTCAGTGGATTTTTCCTACTACATGAACACATAGTTTGGTAGAGCATAAGGTCTGAGCACAGTTCTGTTCGGTGTAGATAAACGGGCTTCTTAAATTTTTCCTTCATATTAATAGGATAAGCAGCTTTGCAAATTTCATGATAGTCTAATTAGAAAACCACGTCGCCTCCGTATGTAGAAATGCAGAGGTCTTCACAAAGCTCAGACGTCTCAGTCTGCATCCACCTCGAGCTCGTAGAGCTTTGCACAGGTACCAGCTCCAGCCTTGATCCTTTAATTTGGAAGTTGTCATGTTAGATGATGGTTTCCAGTGAGAATCAAATCATGAATCCCTAAAGTTAGATCAATTAGTAGAGAGCAAAAAATGTACTATTGCCGTGCTTCATCTATTTATATATTTAATTATATTTATATACGCAGCAACCAGGCCACAAATTGCATAGTTATTTAGCTACCCGGCAGAGACTCAGCATCTCGCCATGAAAAGGAATTTGCGTTCATATCCTGGTTGCAGGTTTCTTCACCGTTCTGTGCCCGTCTGCCTCACCAGTTCCCTCGGAAGGCAGGCAGAAGAGGGCCCTAATTTGGAGCTGTGGTTTCTGCTTTGGGAGGAGAGGGAAGGCACTGAAGGGGAGATTTAAATCCCTCTGGTGCCTCGCCTGCAGCCACTCGAGTTCTGCCCGAGCGTTGCCCCGTGCTCCCCAGAGGCCTAGGAAGGCTGCCCACCTGCCCTGGACGCTTGGAGCCAGAGGTGCCGAGGGCTCACGAGGCGCTGCAGGAAGAACGGTTCTCAGTTTATCAGCAGAGATGAGAAATACATAGGCAGACTCTTTGCATTAAATATACGAGGAGTGTTCTTCATGTGACTCACCAGTGATTACTGAGAACAACTAAAAAGCTATGATTAGCCTTAGCTGAAACCTTGCAGCGTGCTCCTTGCGTTTAGAAAGCAATGGATTGCACCCAGGAGGTGAGTGGTGTGCGTGACAGGGAAACAAAGGGGGGAAATCCCAAGAGGCAATTCTGCAAAATGTGGAAGGGCTAAATTAGATGTAAAAAGAACATGTGGATCAGAAAAGTTCTCTGCTCTCTTGCAGCAAACCCCTCACTTGAACGAACTCAATAGGAGCAAAATAACGTCCAGGCTTTTGAGCATGATCGGTGGCAAAGATTGAAGGCAGGAAACTAAGCAGCTCCGAGAAGCTTCCTATCCTATCCAAATGGAGAAATCCATCTGTGTAAACTGAGCAGAACTGAGCTTGCTCACGTCATCTACTGTTTTAGTGTGAGTGTGCCAGGTTCTATTATATATGAAGTGCCCTGGAATAAGGTGATATGACTGTTCTCCTTGTACTTAAAATCAGATGTGACTCATCATGAAGTGCTCTAATCAGAAAGAAAACAAGCAAAAGTAATCAATAATGAAAACTGGATAGGAATTACTGGATCTGTTTAATCTTACAGTAGAAGCATTACCTATATTTTTTCATCAAGGTGAATTATGATGAATGTCTTCAGCGAGCAGAATCCAGCACGCAAAAACTTGTGACTCAGCACTTCTGCTGTATGCCAGCATCTAATCCTGAGTCAAAGAAAAAGCTTCACTCAGGAGCTCATCGCTATAGTGCCAGTTAGAAATGCAGGGTCAGTGTCTACGAAGAGCCAGCATGGCCCAGCGGAGAGGGAAATAGCGTGCTGGACTCCTTCCTGTGTCTGCCACCGATGTCTTCTGTGAGCTTAACTCACTGGTGCCTGCATTCCCTCTCTCTAAAACGGAGAGGCCATGTAAAGGAACAGATCAGGAGAATGTTATCGCTGATAGTGTTAAGATACACATAAACACATCAGGATCCACCTCCTGACTTTCTCCTTTTCAGACTTTGAATCTTAAAGATAGTGAGTGCAGCGATCTGTTACTTATTTTACCTTACCATTTTTCACTATGCTCTTCCCTTATTTGTAGAAATGTCCGTGTCAAAAAAAAAAAGAAGGGTGGCATGTTGATTCCATGATACAGATCAGATGGCAATTTGCATGAATTACGGTAACAACAAGATTAAGAGCAATAGCTGTGATTTTTAGACCTGTCTTTTGAATTCTTAGATGTTATTAAAATAAATAGCACTAGAGTGCTCAAACTCACCTGATAGCTCTGCTTTAAAGAGGCTTTTGTACTCTGACTCTTCTTCACAGGAATTCCATCCTAGATGTAAGGAAGACAAAATCGTGGTCAGCTGATGAACTGTCCATTTGGACTCATTAACCACAGCCATGGACAGTCCTAAGTGATTTTCTGCCAAATGCATTCATTTATATAATGCAAAGAGAGGAGACAGATTTTTAAAAGAAGTTTTCCACAAGCTGCTGTTAATAACGTGAATTAAATAGAGCCATAGAAAATTAAGAGACATTCAATTTAGGATAGAAATAGTTCAGGCCTAAGTATTTCATGCGTTAAAGGCCCCAGGAACAAGTGACTTTAAAGAATAATTTTTTATAAAAATATGGTTCTTCCCTACAAAAATGAAACTTACTGTAATCAACTTGCTTCAATAGGTGGCGATAGCCAATTATCAGTTTTAAGATGTCAAAAGAATTAAGAAATGAATCCAGTGTAATTCGTGTTTGTTTCCTCCGGAGGAGGGGCAGAGCGACACTATAGTTCAGCTAGTAACTAGCAATCCTAAAATAGAAGAAAAGAATAATTTGTTTAGAGAAATTTAGTTTGTATATTTGTCCAGTCTCACTCTTTGCATTTGTCCCCTCATAGTGATTCTAGTTTATATGGAGTACAACTGTCCCAAAAAATTAAATAGTATATGGAAGTGGCTAAATCTTTCCATTTCTTCAGGGAAACTTTCAAACCGTCTTTCTTTTCCCAATTGAGTTTTAGTACTTTGGACACAAACTTGGGAAAAAAATAGCTGAATAGTTTGAATGATGCTCTTGGGCACAAACATGTTTCTAATACACGTGGTAAAAAGGGGAAAGACTAATAGCAGCCATATATGGAAAGTAACGGGATAATGGAACATGGTGATATGCGCTGAATGAGCTATTTTTGCTGGGTAAAGCTGTAGTTCAGTTAATGGACTTAAGGGTATATATTCTTTGAAGGGCCGGAATAAGAGAGCTGAGGCTTGCTCAGACTCAGCAGAGCCCAAATACGCCATGAGATCTGGAACACTCTTGCAGAAAGCCAGGAAACGGAACGCAGACAATGTCAGGATGTGAAACAGAGTCACCGTGTTTCCCTTGGTCCAGCCTAAATTGTGAAGAATTTCACTATTTCACAGACAGAATTAAGAATATCATGACTGAGTTTCTTCTTCTAATGCCAGAATTACACTGTGATAGCCACTCTTTTAATTTCTTACAGGTCTCCTTTAGGCTATTGGAAAACTATAGTTCTGAGATTTTAAAAAATATTTGCTACTCTTTCATTTTCCATTGTTTTTTGAAATTTTTTGAAATTTTCTGTTAAAAATTAGGTTCTCATGAAATTTGAAGGACGGGCTTTTAATCAGCCGAATAGAAAGGCAAGATTGAATCCTGTGGTCAATTGTATCATTCACACCTCATTTAATATCTGCCACTACAAATTACAGTCTTGGACTAGCAGCCCTACAGCAGTAGTTGAAACTTCCATTAGACAGCTTTATGCTTTGCTTTGGAGGCCCAATACATTGTGCTGTCCTATTTTTAAGTCAGACTAGAATTTGATCTACAGTGCGTAATGCTAACAGTCTCCCTGAACTGTCTGCTGTAGATCAGAGTTTTTTGTTCAGCTTGGGAAGCAATCCGATAAACGTCAAATGAGTAACCTGTTAGAGCTGCTGCTTCCCCTTTTCTTGTTCTCAGTTTCAAAAACAGGATTTTGAGCATAGGATTGCTGTTAGCAGGGTACTGTGGCTGATGGACATTTGACAGAAATCCCTCACTGGACACAGAAGCGCTTCTTGTTTCTGACCTAGCTTCTGCAGTAAGTGGCATACGAGGACATAGGAAACGTAGTGATGAGTCAGCCCACCATCACCCAGCCCCGCCTTCTGCCTCTGACAGGGGTGAGGAATGTCCTCTGGGACAAAACCTACAGTCTGTTCTCTGAGTACTTTTCAGAATCCACAGTGGCAGAACGAGGGATGGCAGAGGGCACATGGCTGCCCAGCCCTTTAGCAAGTGTTTTCCAAACGTGCCGCCTTTTGCCCACTCAATGTTACGAAATCCTTCTGGATTTCACGGTATCAGTATGGCATTTGAATACCTGACAGAGCTTATTTTCTGCAGTCTCGAAGATTTCTCTGTTCACTCCCTTCGCTGGGTCACTAATGGTGATGTAGAATAAAACCGGGTCCCTGGTATAACCTGCTACTGACTTCTTCCCTACCAAGCCTTATTCTTTACTTCCAGTCTTTTAATCTGCTTTCAGCCCATAAAAAAACCTTTCTGCCGGTACTGTGTCAACCTGTTTGCTCTGTGGCTTCCTGCAGCGCCTTTGTTAATGATACCATATTCCTCTGTCTGTCCACACTCATGCAGAACACGTGACATGGCATTTCATTCTTCATTTGGACTCCTCGTAGATTCTGTTACGTCTTCTGCACGTGAAAGGGTGGTGGCCCTCCCGCCTCAGGACCCCTTGTGCCAGACAATCGGAAATGCGTTCTGCTGCGCCTCCGCTCCGAGCACAGCCAGGGAGGAAGAGGAGAGAGGCTGTGGTTTGTCCTGCAGCCCAGGGAGAGCCTTTTCGTAGAGCTCCATGCTTAAAGCAGATCTGTTAACACGTCTGTTACTCCCTTCCCGTTTTACAACCGGATGAGCACATTTAAAGTACAGGGTCCCACACTGCGCAGGAGACCTATAATACGGATAAACGGGGAAGGAGGGAAGAGCTGCCCTTCCAGAGACTTGCTCCGCGCAGCGCAGAGGATCGGAGCTGCAGGCAGCCAGGGGACCTGGCTCTTGGTCTTCTATGCCTCATCGTCTTCAACACAGATCCATCCCCAGACAATCATCCCCTCTCAGAGCTACACCATTCTGCACTGCGTTAATTAGTCGTCTGCGAGATCACAAAACTAAATGGATATAGTCAGCAGCGCTCAGCACCTGCGTAACCCACACCTCTGGCTCTACTCAGAGACGGCTTCTCAGGCCTTGTGTTTACCTCTGATGACAGTAAAAAAATCACCTTTTAATAGCTGTTAGATACTTTGACCCAGTCAAGGCAAATTAGATAAACTGAGATAAAGCAATCTAACAGTAATTTCTTCTTGTCAGTAAGACCAAGAAGTTACCCCAATATGTTATTTAATTCCATAACTACTTGCCAGTGGATCCAAAATGCTTTAAACAAAGTGACTCTTAAAAAAAAAAGTGACCAAAGGCAGACACTATGTCAAATGTAGGCAGTAGATAATTAGCAGAATTATACAAAAAATAACAGTCTAATGAACAGTACCTGGTTAAGAAAATGTAGCCTGTTCAAAAATCAGTCTTAATAGGTAGGTCTAATGATAAAAACCCCAGTATAAAATAGGCTATGCTACTGTATGTTACGGCTCGTTGTACTGTCTTAAGAGCAACCTCTGCAAATTGACCTGATGGACTCTGGTTGACAGCTTATTCTCGTACCCCTCACACTATCTTCATGCCTCTAAAAATCACACTAAGGACTAGAGTGCTCTGACATTAACAGAAACTCTTACATTGATTTCTCTGAAAGACCATTCAGGCCTTTACTTCTCAAAGAATTATTATCCATAGTCACAAAGGTTTTGATTTTTTTGGTTTGTTTTTAAAGAAGTCAATGACATGGTGCTACATCTGACATACACAGTGACTTCTCTTTTCATTTTAGGTCTAGAGAGTTAGTCTGTATTTATTTGTTTTCTTTTAAACAGATTCATTAAACACCTGAAATGGATTATGACCAGGTTAATGGATCAAATGATGGAAAGAAACTATACTGTGAAATGCAGAGATAAAAAGAAGGACAAGGGGACAACAAGAAGAGTTTCATCAGACCTTGTCCGTTGTGACTTTTCTCCATGGTCATTGCCTCTTGAGCGTGCACTAACTGCAGTGATTCATGCACCGTACTGGGCTTCCATAGGTAATTCTGGGATGGACTGTATGAACAAATAATATAACCTATGTTCTATTATAACAGAAAATCAAGATGTTACTCAGATTTGATAAACTTTTGAATAAATAACACCACCCGAATGGACACGCTCTATGTACTGCTTAAGCAAGTCTTACAATCACACATTGAAAACTCTACCAGCCAGTAGTTCAAAGACAGTGCTCTCTCAGGGGAAAACATGCAGGAGTGACTGCAAGGAGGTTCTGTTCAGGGCAGTTTACGGCAAGAACTGTGCTAGTAAGCTATTTTATTTAAATCGTGAGTTTTGAAATAGATCAGAGAGTAAATTTTATATGTCAGGTGGATTCATTATCTAACACAAGATACTTCGCAGATTGTTTAAGCTCATGTTCCTATGTACAGCTGTGAAAGCAATGCAATAAAGACTGACCTTTTCCATGAAAAAGCAAGCAGTCATTTGTTGGTGTTACTATTTTTCAATTTCAACAGAAAATAATTGAAATATGCTTTTTCCAGGAAATTCCAGTTTTCCTATAGGTAGCTGCAAGTAGTTCTAGATTGTTGAGATGACCAGCATGTAGGAAATCTTCATGAACAATTACTTAAAAAAACCAGACCTGAACTGAAACACGAGGAACTGCACGCTGGCGGGGAAAAGCGGGTGGGAGGGGGGCAACACCCACAGGTTATTGAGGGCCGGTGTACTCATTTTGTCTTATTATATTTTTTAGAAAAGTCTAATTTTCATAACTGTGCAGTTGTTAAGCCACGTTGATCTATCAAGAATGTTTCAGATATAGCAGAATTGAAAATATTTCTCCTGAACTCTCTCCATGCATATGTCTGTCCTCTGCAGCCACTGTCTCTACCATCTGCTCCCAGCTCAGGCTTCTGGATCCAGGCAGATGGTGTCATGAGTCTCTTGACAGCCAGTACGAGGGAATAAGAGGGTGACAATTTAGATCTCCCATGAAACTATGTCAAAGAAATTCGTCTTTCAAACTGCTTTTTTCTGGTACTGTCAGTGCGTTGCACTCAAATGTCATTTTTTTAACTCTTAGTGTGGTAGAGATTAGCTCCCAGTCCCCAAAAGTCTGTGCCCCAAATGCAATTTTCAGCTGCTCCTGCAGGAGGTGAAGCACTGCCATTGAACGAAGCAGCTTTTCTCCAAGATAGGTTCTGTCAGATAAAGCTTGGGACCATAAAAACACTGAGAAGTGCTTTGTTCCATACAACCCCTGGCCTGCAATTCAGGGATGAAGTCACTTAGGACACAATACTCTAACATGTAAAGATACAGCTAGGGAACTAAATCCCTATTTAGGCACCTGTATAAAGAACAGCTAAGTTTAAAGACTTGTTACGCTTGTGTTCACGTGCCTATTTGGCAGTAACATAAGAAAGGCTGAATTTTGCTAGCGAAGGCAGCCTTCCTGCTGCCTAGATAATTAGACATTCATACTGTTCACAGAGATGGCTTACACTGATTTTTCAGGGTCACATGTATGCCATTTTAAGAACACGGTTCAGTTTGTCATTACAGCTACTTATTGTGGTATCTAGTAGCGTGGGATCTTTTCCCTACAGTGGGTTTATGCCACGTGATGCACAGATCAAGCAATACAAATTCCACCAAGTAATCTCTGTGGAGGTTCTGAATCTTAGATCAAGACTTCTGATTTCTCAGCTCCGCCTCATACATTTAAAGAATGGGGAGAGCGCTCAGATTACAGGATCTGACTGCCATCACAAGACAAGCCTTAGCATTTTATCAAGGCTTTTTTCACATCAAAAAGAGCATGGGCATAAAAAGGGAATAGCATTTTTCTCATCCTAAAAGGTTTTTAGAACACGGATTTGATCAGAACAGCTTTTTTAGGGTAGCCGGTGAATTCAGTCCTCTATACACAAGGCACTCATTTGACAAAAGCATTTTGGATGAGCTTTGTGCCACAAGAATATCCAGACTTTGAACCTGGATTGATTTTATAACTTTTAACTGCAAAACGTCTGAAAGGTTGAAAACATCTTTTTGCTGTTATTAGCAGCCAGCACTTATATCTTTTAATTCTGGACTTACAGTCTGTCAGTTGGCATTGCAAGATCCCGTTGCCTGTTAAGAAAGAATTATTTCTCCATTTCCGGACCACTGAACTGGTAAGTGCCAGCAGGACCAGCCCGTCTCCCTCGCACATCGCACTTTCTGTTCACCTACAATACGAAGCCATCAGCATGTCATTATATTCAGAAGCCAGCAGTCATTTCTTAGCGTTTCCCGGAGAAAAATCAAAATAATTTTCAACAGGTACCACCAGCTACTGTAAAAAGAAATACTTTTATTCATACTTAAAAAAAGAGAACAGCAGTATTCCAAACATGATTTTATCTGTCCAGACAGGGTCCTGTAACATTCAGCTGCCTGTGTAATACTTAGCACATTCTCAGGTTCAGTCACAGTGAAGTGTAGCTGCAGAATATATCCCCAGAGGGGCATCTGTCACCCAAAGCTTGGTTAAGGGAAGCCAAGGCAAGGGCTCACCACAGGTCTGCATGGCTGGAGTGCCGCAGGCTGATGGGAACGTCGCACAAGATTTGGCTCAAACTACTTCCCATTCAAGCAGCTGGAAGAGGGGGATGTAAATGAGATTTTTCCGTGACTCTGGCTAGTGTTTGGCTAGAGAGGAGAACCATGCAGATAAGAAAAATACCGCTGTCTAGTTAAAATCATATTCTCCATAGAGTTTTTCCACCTTGCTCTCTTCTATGACCTTCACGTACTAGGTCAGCTTCCCTGCTCTCCTTTGATTAACAGAAACAACAAATCAGACCTTCCTTCCTTCTTGAATTTGTCCGTCCTCCATCGCTGCTGCCAAGATTCCGCAGGCACTGAAACTTTAGCAGAGAGGTATAATTTGCTGGAAAGACCATAAGGATTGTGGTTTCAAATGTTTAAATTGGTGACTTTTTAAAAAACAAGTAACAGAGTACTTGAGAGGTTAGCTGAGAGAGTCTAGTTTGCATGGATCTTTAGGTTAGTATTGTCGGTGCTTCCTAGCAGAGGAGATTTCAAGGAGGTTGTTGGGCTAACCGTGAAGGAGATACCTCCCTTCCCAATTTGTGGCATATTGAATATTTCTAGCTTTTTTCCATCCCTTTTTGTTTTCCCGTCTCCAGACTGTATCTGGACAGGGAGCCAGAATGCTAGTCCTGACAATTGTCTCTGTATGATTGTAAGTTCTCTCTGTGTTCACAGAGCTGAAATAAAAGAAAAGAAAAAAGAGACAAATGATTTGCTATCGCAGTCAGCAGGACCAGTATTTGGCCCACATATCACTGAGACCAGCAAGAACAGACACATGATAATGCTTTGAAATATGTTATTGTCTGTCATTGCCTAGTTATTCATAGCTCTGTAAAAGAAGGCCACAAAAATCACACACAGTAGTGCTTTCACTGTCAAGTATAAAACTGATGCTTGTACATTTGTGCTGCCACCTGCAAGTGAGATACTAAATCCCAATCCAGGTAGATGAATTTAAAGTTCTCATCTGAGCAGAGTAAAAACCTTTGAAGATTGTCCCTTTCAGGATTTTCATGCAATAAACTGAAGCTATTTGTATGCATTTGTATTTCTGTGCTAATGTCAGAAAAATCCGTAAGAGTTTTCCAGTGTTATTTCATTTCTTCTCTTTACTTCCCCCCTGCCCCCCCCAGTCTTGTTGCAGGATTCTAGAACAAAAGAGTAATAGAAAATATCCCTCTGTCCCTTGAGACAGCGTTGGTGACTAGCATCCAGAAAAGAGTCACTTCTAGGTTCTCGTGTGTGGACAGGGCCTGCCGGAGAAAAAGCGGTCCTGAATCAACAACGGCAATCGATACGATTAGAGTTGTTGTTCGTTTATTCGAAGCGCATAGCAGTCCTTTATACAAGAGATACGTTTTCACATGACAAACAGCATACATGTTAGATTCTTATTGGTTAGTTACATTAACATACGCGCCTACAGTCTTTCTTTATTGGAACATTAAAGCCAGTCACGCAGTCAGGTTTCTTCTCGGTATCGCTTCATGCGCCCGCTTTCCATATCAGGGAGAGAATGTTGTCAACAACTTTCTTCCTCTCTTCATGTCCTTGAGCGGGCTCAGGATAAGCAAGCGCCAGCACGACTTTCTTACAGCAGGCCAGGATTGTCCAAATCAGTCATTCCACCAGAAATTCTCCCACACTCGTGGATAATTTTACAATATCAGACTGTTTTCTAAGACCGATCATTCATATTTATGCTCCTGACCCCAGTGCTTCAAATCAGTCCAGACAGACAGCTGAAATCTGTAACACTGAGCTTTGGAAGTCCAAAATGATCAAACCGAATTTGATTACAGGTACCACTGGCACCATGAAACAATTAGATTTGATACGTCACGACTTCAGATGTTGCAGGTCCAGAAGCTTGCAGTCTGCTCTTTGATGAATCAGTGATGGAGTTTTATACTATCAATAACCTGCTGATTCCTGTTCATCTTTAATGGTGATCACAATATCCTGATGCTCTTTTCATCTTTGAAACTTGATGTTGCTTAATGCTTCATCACATCAGTAGAAACACAACTGAATAGCATTTTAAGTGACCTTTAAAAAATTTGAACTCCAACATTCACCCACTTCAAGCATCACCCAGAAGCCTAAATGTGACTTTTTTTCATTTTGCCACAGTCATGAAAATCAGCCACCGATTCATAAAGCAGCAAGAAGACAGGAAAACACAGAGAACATCTTCCCCTCTTCTTCATGTCACCTGTGAACTGATGAAAAGAGAGTATCAGATGTATGCCCATCAGCTTAATCACCATTAACATCACCAAAGCCATATATTTGGTGTGCTCTGAAAATAGACAACAGTGCCTGGTAGATGCTGGATGCTTCAAGTTTGGGAGCCAGGATCCAGATTTCCTGCTGCGGCTAATCCTCAGCGCTAATGACGAATGTTTCCTCACGTACTCAGATACTATACTAATGTGGGGACCGGCGCCACAGGCACGTGCTGCAAATAGGAGAGAACAGCAGTGGAGGGAGATGCAAGGGGTTGTTCACGCAGAGCTGTGTTAAACACATCTTTTGCTTGGTGTGAAAGCTGCCCAGTGTCCAAGAATCGCCGGCTTTCACAGAGCAGAGCTCTCTACCACTCACTGCCATTGCTCTGTGTCCAGAGGAAAACTGAGGCCATTTGGGAGCTGACCTGCATGTTCAGAGACTCTTAGCGCATGCTGCCCTTGAACGACACACACAGGAGGTTAGAGAAAGCTTTGCTTTTGTAAGGTTGCCTGGCATTGTTCACATCCAATGGCTTCTTTCCCAAGAAGGCATGGTTGTTCAGCAAGGCAGAGCGCTGATGGTACCGTAGGCTATTAAGGATCAGTACAATTTTTCACTGCTGCTGTATAAAGCTAGCCTGTGAAGCAGCTATGGTAAATAGCCTTCCACAACCTGTAGCCCGATTGGTGCCATATATATAATCTCTCTCTCTCTCTCTCTCTCTCTCTCTCTCTATCTTTCCCAGTCTACATCTGGTGATTAGTGCACTGAGAGCAAGAGTCATGCAAAGCTTGGCTCACTGCATGGTTTAGGGAGCCATTGGCTAGTGCAGCCATTGCCAGGACCATTCAACCCCTCAAGCAGCTGGGGATCATCTGCAACGTGTTTTTTGCCATCTGAAAGAAAGCTGGAGGGCACCTGGTGTCTGGCTTGACCCTGGCTTCTCATTCTTCACTGGGATCCTTTCACTGATGCCTCCTGTGTAATGGTTTTTTAAAGAGCAAGAGGAAGCACGTGGCAGAAAACTGGGAGCAGAAATCCTACACAAACCCCTAACTTGCCCTGCCTGCTGCAGCTCCGTCAGTCCAGGTGCATCAAGGCAGTCAGATCGTGGTGATCATCAGCAAACTATTAGTAAATTGCTAACAGTGCAACTATTTCAAGGATCCTTGAAACTGTGCAGGCAGAATTAGTGAAGTAAAAGTGACCTGCAGTGGCTAAACCATGTAGAACAGACTGAGGAGGAGGAGTGTAGGAACCAATGGTTGGCTCTGAGTACGGTATAGACACAGCTTCATAGTGAGACTAGCAGCTGTTGAGGATTTGCATTAAATAAAGGAAAAGTGAAAGGACTTACTGAAACTCAACACAATACAATCTCTAAGGAGTACAGAACTAATCTATTAAACACAGAAGCATACAGAGCTATTTAGTTTTCCGCAACAGAAAAGAGAAAGTAAGCAGGGCAGCTGCCAGCCACCGAACGGAGCTGAACGAGGGGTCCTGGAAGAAGTCCCCTCTTGATGCAGCGCTTGCAGTCTGCGAGTGCTGGTGCCAAGGAGGTGGGGGATGCCGTGAGTGGGAGCAAAGGGGGCCCGATGATCTGTGCCACTCTAGGGCAGCATCTCTTTACCTAGCCATGCACGCATTGATGCTGCTACTGTGCCTGCTGCCAGAATCCACAGCTGCCACAAAACCAAATCTGGTTTCAGGGAGCCAGGGTTTACGTTACCTTTATCGAATCATCTGAATCTACACACTGATCCTAGGGTCCAGCTGCTGAAGGTGTTCAAGGACTCCATGGGGAATGCTGGGATTCCACATCCTGTAAGGGCAAATTCAGAAAGGAAGGAGATTTTAAGAAGCATAATTCACTTCACAGGGGGTTTTTTGTGTGTTTGGTATGTTAGTGGTTTGGTTTAGTTTTGTTTGTTGTTGGGTTTAGTTTTTTTGGTTGTTATTTTAAGTTGCCTTTCCCTTTTGAATATAATTCTATAAAAGTATTTAAACTATGGAGCAAATGAAAATGCATTTTCATTCAGAAAAAAGCAGTTCACTCCCCCATAACCTAGCTGACTCTGGTTATCGGACACTCTACGGTCCTGTCTCCATCACTGTTCTTTGGTTTTCTATCAAACTGCCTTCCCCGAATGCGTACTAGAAGCGTCAGTCTATTTAACCTCTACTGGTGGTCGCTCATAGTTTATCCTTCAAATAAAAGTCCTGCAGCACAGAGTAGGTTGGGTACTGTGGGAGAGTAGAAGATTAGCAAAGGGAGTATCCATGTAAACTATGCTTAAAGCAGGACAAGCTTGCTTGCCTGGGATGATTGGGAATTACTGCAGCTGAAACCAGAGACAACATTTTTAACATTTCTATGACTGCTTTTGTATTTTGGTGATGTCTTTATAAATCTGAAAAATACAGAACACAGTTTTAGCATGAATTCTAACTCAATTATCAGCACGAAGATACAGCAAACAACATATCAAGAGACTTACACCAAGTTCCTTATATGGGGGCATTTTTGTAGGCTGTCAGTCAGCTGCTGGGCTCCAACACCAGTTATTTTGTTATACTGAATACTGAGGGGAAAAAGAACTTTATTAATCCAGATCACATCATGTAGTGGTGTAATCAAACATTTAATTCAAATTCAAAAATACTATACGGGTTTATCTGCAGATGGGCAAATAAAGAAAAAAAAAAAAACCGAGACTAGGTCTTTGATCAAAAAACCTTTAATAAAATACTCAAAAGGTCAAACTGGAACTTCGTTAAGTTAGTTCATCTGAGGGACTCCTTATTCTATGTTCCTGAGGTCCTTCTCCAACTCCCCATCACCCTAATCTCCCATCTAAAAACCAATTTTTTGGTTTTTATGGTCAACTGCGACTTAATCCTTTCTAAACGCTGACTATCTGGACTCTGCACAAGCACATTTTCCCTGTGAAATTTCCCTGAAATTTTCTTCCTCAAATTCTGTCTCCTCTACCCTGAGGACGAAAGATAAGAATTCTCAGTATTCAAGCAAGTAAATTTTCCTGGACCATCGCAACAAATTTCATACTCACTCTAGCACTCTTAAAGATGCCATCGCAGGAAGAACTTTTGCCAGATTTTCTGCTCCAAAATCACAAATGCTGTTATTGTATAAGCTGCAGAAAACCAAACCAGTACAGTCACAATTGAATAATAGATAATGTAAACGGATTATATATTAAATCAAGGTATTTCAGAATGGTTGGTACATCTTATCTTCCAATTCATCCTTAACTATTTGCAGTTAATGTTCAAAACACAGTTTCATATTTTCTGTACCAAGCAAAGCAAATGGCCACATCCTTTCTTCAGCTGGTGCGGCTACAACAAAAATAGGTCTACATTCTTAACGAGTAATGAGAACATCTCTGTCTACATTAGATCAAATTAAAAATCTGCAAGGAAATGAAGCTCAAAGATTTGTGGCACAGCATTCAAAAGATTTCCAAGGGAACAAATTATTCCACAATTCCACACCACAGCTTCTTGCATTCCCTACTGAGACATTTCATTCAGGCCTATGCCAGACATTTTAATGAAGTGGGATAGATGATTGGCCCCATATCAGCAAACACGCACCACCTCGGGGCTGGCTTAGGGCTTAGCACTGCGCTCGGCAAGCTCCACATAAGCTTGCAGCAGATTGTGGCCCTGGCTGCACATTTGTACAGGGTATTACTCATAAGTGGGTATTATGGATTGGATTTAAAAATCAGTACAGTCCTTGTTATATTCCTGAGATATCTTTCTGCATGTCTACCCTGCGTCATACATTTCTCGCCCCTTCTCTTCTAAAAGCTTTATGCAAGAATGAAGTTAGAAGCCTGGCTGCTGCACAGAGTACATATTTGTTCCACGTTCAGTAATTTCTGACAGAGGTAGCAAGGCATGTTGTACAAAACAACTGAACAGCATACAAATACTTACCTTAGTGTCTTTAACGAAGACAAGGAAGGAAGAGCTGTAGCTAGTTTCTCTGCACCCACATCTGTTATCTTATTCTGTGATAAGCTACAGTAGGTGAGATTGCTTTGTTAGTTGAGAACGTTCATTCTAATTTATTACAATGTAGGGAAAAAATATTTTTTTGTCTTTTTTCTATATAATTTGGACAGTCTGTTTAGACCCAATGCAGGGAAAAAGAGAAATTACGGCCTTTGAAGGGAAATGAAGAATTGCCATAGGATTAACCTATTTCTCTAACGAATGTACAGATTAAGCGTGTCTGTAGAGTCATTGGTCTTCCATGCCCATGGGTTATTTGTGCCCACAACGGTTAACACACAGTCCCTTAAGGCTCTAGGTTTAATCTATTTCTTTTCAAATTTTCCTAAACTGTTAACCTTACACTTACTTTAATGTTTCCAGTGATGTCAGGGTTGGAAAGACTTCAGACAGACTCTCTGCTCCTTCATCTCCTATGCCATTTTCACTCAGAGCATCAAGACTGGATGACGACAAAGAGAGAATTAGCTTCCCTTTTAATCTAAAATTTTGCCATTTATTCACCTCAGAGACCACTCTATCTTGAGAACCTCCTCCTCTGCAGCAGCCTCAATCACCAAGAAGCATCACACATATTACAGCTTCTCTAATAAGCAGCTTTCTGCTTCCCAAATTTACAGCCTAAGAATTTATTTTTTTAATAGTTGAACGGCTTGACCCATTTTCTTTGATATGCAAATGGTAGCACTTAATGCTTTGTTTCCACCAGAGACTGAAGATTATGAAAATAGTTATGAAACAGCTGTGTTCCAGCTATGCTGAAATAAGATTTCCTGTGCACACAGAAATACAGAACTGACAAAATCCAGCAGATGCTGTAAATCCCTGCCTAAACAGCTCCTTCTCCAGATAGGGAGTATTAGAAATGTAGTTTTCCCTCATTCAAGTATCCAGATGGAAAGAGTTTCAGATAGCCACAATTCTAGATACTCTTCTAATCTGACAGAAAATGCTGGGATACGTTGGACTCATTTCAATTTTAAAGCTTTATTGTTTTCCCAAAATATCATAAAAAGGCCAGATAGAACACAGACAAATGGCCAATGGGCTGAGCCAGGAAGGCCAAAAGCCCCTCTCAAAACCCAGTAACCTTCCCACAGACATGATGGCAGAATACTGACTATTGTTGCTACAATTGTTTCTGGCATAAAGAAGCCTAAAATTCGGAGACATCTGTTTTGTCATGGATACCAGAGAATCAATAGTAACTGGAGTTCTTAAAACTATTTCTAATATCGCTCATGGTAAAGGAAAGGACAAAGACTGTGTGGAAATACATGGGCAGAACAAACCCAGATACTAGCTGAATGTGGCTTTTTAAATATCCTTTATATGAATCAAATCCACAAAGCTCAGTTTCTTAGAGGTTCTACCAGAAGTTCAGGATGTCTGTTGACACCAGAAAGTGCACAGTACCAGCACAAATACTGAAGTTAAGCCCCAAATTTAACACCGCTTCTGGTTCAGGAGGGAGCCTGTCCTCTCCCGGCACAGGCACGACTGTGAGTCCCTCAGAAACCTCAATCCTGAGGGAGCTTGGAGCTCACGCAGGTTACGGAGAAGAAGAAATGAAGGAAGAAGTGAATGAAGAAAGAAATGAATGAAGAAAGAAGTAAGGTGCAGGCAGTGTTGATGAGTGTCGTGGCAGGAAGGGGGTTGCACCCTGCAGAGCTCTGTACCAAACCTTTCCCACAAGTTTTAACCACTGGGGAACACACGGGGAAGTGACTGAAGGGGTATCAAACAGAACTCTGCTGAGTGTCCTACGGGAGATGAAGAGCGCAAGTTTTCAGTCTGCAGTTACATACTCTGAATGTTTTTGTTGTTCAGTCTGTTCATTAAACAAAATAGTCTTGTTGGCAAATAAAACATTTCTTGGGTTCATCAGCTTCCCCATCATCAAGGGCTGCTGAGGAGCAACATGAGCAAAGTTGCAAAAAATCTTTAGCATTACTCACTCTAAATGCTGAAGTGATGGAAATGCCGCAAGAATTTCCACGAGTTTTAGGAATCCCTGAAGGCCACATACAGGACCCAGCCTGGAAGAAAATAAATATAGACATGCAGCAGTTTTTTCACACCCTTGGAAAAAGAAGAAGTTTTGAATTTTTAAGTTTTTCCCCTGCAGCGCCACATGCAAGCTAGTTTACACTCCTCAGAAGCAGCTGTTCCTTACTGTCTGCAGCACGGATTTGTGCTTTGAAGCCTCCCGACAAGGACCCTGCAAGGCTGAGGTGGGACGGAGCAGAGCTGCTCACACAGAAGCAGTGCTACCTGCATCTGCCACTTTTTTGCTACTCTTCGCAAGGCTTATCTCACTTGTTTTAGACAAATGTTTCCAAGTTAATCTTCCTTCTACCAGGAAAATGGTGCAAAATATTTTATTTGGGAGGCATTCGCTCACTTTATCCTCTCACGGCCTAGACTCTGATAGGGCAGAAAATTACATCAGAAGACTCAGATAGAAAAGCTGAGCATTTCTGGGGAAAAAACAATTCCCAGGTAGATGGATCATAATCAAGATATTTTATACCCTGTGACACAAGATCTACATCTGGTGATAAGGAACTAACTTGTAGAAAATCAAACAAAACTGATAGTACCTCTCACTGCAGGCACTAGAAATGACATTTTTTGAGTTTTGGCCATAACTTAATAAAATTAGTTGAGAAAACCAAAATAGAAATAAATGTGGTTTACTTAATGCTTTACCATAAACTAACTGTACATCGGTTCAATGACTGTAGCCAATATCTATGACTGTTCCAGGCTTAAATGTAATCATACATCAATCAGAGAAGTATATCACTTACGCAAACTCTAGTTTTCTGAGTTTTTTGATGGCAGGAATTTCATAGCTGCTGCAACCACATGCATCTTGCACACTAAATAAATCACAGTAGAACCAGAGCATAAGAAATACTTTAGCAATGAAACCAGTGCTTTAAAAATAATTTTTTAGTAAGCTTTTACAGGAAATAAACCACTACTGCACTAACTGAGGAACCAGGAAACTTCAGAAGAACTTCTGCTCCACCCTTTCTTTGTTAGTTTAATTTCAATCTGATAATTGCCTTTCATGGTGCAGTCGTTAGCTTTTTTCCCAATAAAACTTAAAAATAGATTCTTCTTAATCAAGCATTTTCAAACATGAAACTTATTTTGTGCATATTTTGATCAAAATACTCTGCCCATGTTGAAATGGAAGTCACCATTTTTATTTAAAAAACCCGACCGAAATACTTCATGCATGCTTTTAATTGCAACCAATCCCCGATCCCGATCCCAATCCGGGATGAAACACAGGGCTTATAGACCACATAACACAAGCTTTTACCTCCTGAGCTAAAGGACTGACTCAGGTCATTTGTGACTCGTGCAGAACAAGCTGTCATTTATGGCCCAGGTGCTACAGGGCAGGGGGGAATCAGTTAGCCCAAGGTATGCAACTGAAATCAAGTGGAAGACAGCATACTCAGAGATTAAAAAGAAATCCAAAAATTAAAAAAGACAGCTTGATTTTTAATGGCAGTTTTGACAAATATTCTGTAGGGTGCTGTCATTGTACTTCCCTGCCATAACAACCGTCACGTATCAGGGTAGGAAAACACTCTGAGGTGACACAAGAGCTTGCACTGCTTTAGTTACTTCTTTGGACAAGCAGAGGATTCCATTCTCCAGTACTGTCAGTGAACCCCCATTCTCTTAAATTGCTAGCATATTAAGAGAACTTTTGATCATAAATGAGCCTACCAGTTGATCATCTTCTCCTCCATCTCCACAAGGTCTGAAAGGTCACTGACGTCCTTCATTGTCTTTGCCTTAAAGGGATCGAGAACAAATTTCTCTGTTGATGCTCTCAGCAGTTCGTAGTCTCTCGTTTGTTCTAAAGATTTCCAGAGCCTGACTGTATCACTGAGGGAGGCCCTGTGAAGTGACAAAACATGTGAAGTCAACAGATCTGACTGCTGTTGTTGCATGGAAATGTCATCTACATACAGTCCTCCGAATGACACTGCTATCTACAAAGAATGACCAACCTGAATGACGCCACATTCTTTAGGCCAACCAAGTCTTTTAGCCCTTGCATGCCAATGCTGCTGTTCTGCAAATCCAAGGAAAATTCTTTTCTTGACCTTTTTAAAATATAGTACAGTACATGGACATCAGGTGGTGTAAGAACTACGCCCAGAAAAGACAGGTCTGGCTTGAGCCTTAAGGCCACATGCTGCAAAAGATAATTGCTTTGTGTTTCATAAATACAATGTAAAAGATCGAGTAACCTCTCTGGACAGAGCTCATTTATCTGCAGCCTTCTAATATATTTCAAGAGTGTTTTCCGCTTCTTGGTTGATTGTTTTACATCCTTATTTGAAAGGCAGCAGAAGAAGGGGTCATCCTGGAGGAACAACAATCCGGCCAAAAATCGAGGCAGTAAATCTAACCAGTTATAAGGTTTTTTCTTCTTGGATGGAAAAGACAGGTACTTTGTTACACTTTTATCCTTGATCTCTTCTGCTAACATAAGGTGAAGCGCACCCAAGAAATTCTGAATGCCAAAATCAGAGAACGTGCTCCCAAATTCCTCTTCTCCGCTATCAGAGTGTCTGGGGAATGCAAATGGCAGAAAAAATCCATATTTCAGAGCAAATTCTTTAACTTCCTTAGAAGGAAGAAGATCGCTTTTCATGGCGCTTTGGTGCTTTTCTCCAAGATACCAGGCTATACGGGCTAGCGTAGCAAGACTTTCTTGATTTTGTGTGGCTGTAACACCTGTTTGCATAGGTATTATCTTTTGCTGAACGAATTTCAGGAAGAGTGTGGTAAGAGTCGAAGGAAGGCTTTCGTCTCCCATTTCAAGTACTGTCTCACAGAGAAAACAAACAAACCTACACATAAGAGGACTATAACAATGACTGAACAAGTACTCACACTCTTTGATTAATTTCAGTGCATTATCACAGTAGGGTAATCCTTCAAAGTATTTGGTTATGTACAATTCCCTCTGCTGAGGGGAAAACCCGACCATTTCAATAGTCTTATCCACTTTGGACACATACTGGTACACCTTGTCTTTTGGTCTTGCTGTAAGTAATAAAGTACAACCATTGAGTATCTTTTTTTGGATGAGTCCTGAAAGCAGCTCCTTTATACTGCACAAGTCTTTTTCAGGCTGGCTGGCAGAGCAACGAGGAAAATTCTCGTGATCCTGTAACCCTTCAAAACCATCAAAAACCAAAAGGACTTTAGCAGGATTTTGCAATATATACTCAAAGATCTCTTTGCTTCCCTCTTGAGGTTTTACAAAAAATTCAAGAAGCAGATCCTTCAGGCTGTATCGCTTCTCAGGCAAGTTTATTTGTTTGCAGTCAAACCAAAATACAAATTCAAACTGAGAAAACTCTCCATTGGACCAGTCCTGGCAGATCTTCTGAACAAGAATGCTTTTGCCCATTCCTGCTTTTCCCAGCACGACAATCACTTTAGTCTCTAAGTCTTTACCTCTCGGGATTTGAAATATTTGGCTTCTTTTAAGGGCTGCCTTTTCCTTCCCTTGCAAACTGCAAGTTACCAGCTCCTTTTCCACTGCTTTGACGTTACTCTTCCCAGTCTTCATTTCAATTTGGCTTTGAACAAGTGTCCCATCAATGAACAGGTGATCAAGAGTTATTTCACGTTCCATGGCCACAGATTTGCACACATCTTGGAAATAATCCCTAAGTGATGCACAGAAAGCTTCCACTGGCTCTAGAGAAATAAAAAGCACAAACAAACTGAAGAAAACAGTCCAAAATTCACAACATTGCTTCAGGGTGGTTTAAGTACGTAATTGCAATATGGTCAAAATATATCAGTTCCCAAAAAGCACGGAGGTCTGGATTTGTCCCATGCAACTGCAGGTACTTAAGTTAGGAGTGCATGCACAATGGATACTTTTAGACCTATGAACTGAATAATTCTGGAGGTATCTATGCGTGTGATAAAACCAGCTAAGTACAGCGGCCTCCTAAGTAGGTGCTACAGCTAGATGTCTAAAGGTAGACAAGTCTAACATCTTAAAAACAGGAATTGTGCTCAGACACTTGTAACAGCTTTACAAATTTTTGAATGGCAATTCCTACAACAAATAGCTTTTCTGTATGGAAAGAAACACAGAAAAAATAGCCAAAAAAAATAATACAGGAAGTTTTGAGTTCAAGAGATCTAAACTCACTTGGTCTTTTGAAAGTTTCTTCAGAAGAAGTTACGGGAACTTGGACTTCTTTGAACATTTCTAAACCTGGAGAAACAAATAATATACTTGAAGAGACCTAGATAGCCATTGACTATATTTTACTAATTTTAACAGCAAGACTAATGCAAATTTTCAAGCTCATTACAACATGAGCTATGTATCACCCAGAGAAAAGCATATATTTTTTTATTTTACAAGGGAACGGAAAAAAAATCCTCACACAGGTACAATTCAGCTGACATGAACTGTTGCAGGCAGTATGACACCAAACAAGATGATAGGTGTTGTGACAGTTGTATGAAGCAGAAGACCTATGGTAACAAGGTGACATCCACTGTTCTTTGCAAATGTTAGTGTTTTGCATAACATAGGACTTGCATAACATAGTGTTTTGCATAACATAGGACTTTGCATAACATAGAACATACGTCACACACAGGACTTCGTTATCAAAAGCAATAGTTTCCTTTTGTTATTCTACACCTTGTGACCAAGCACTAAGGGTGAAAGTCACAGGGAAGTGACTATTGGTAACAGAAATTACTCATTACTCTTCCTGATGATGTATTGTCACTGTCCAACTTTCTTTTTACCTGTCTGTTTTCAAACTAGAGCAGGCCTTTGCACTTGGTCAGATGAGCAGTGTCTGCCATACACAAAGAAACTGGGAATTTTTCAGAGAAAGCATATTTTCTATAGACTATTAATGACAGAGCATCAGTTTTGACAAAACTTCTGGTAGGAAAAGCTTTGCAGATGCAGGTCGGAAATTAAATTGACAGAGACTGTAACAAACCCAACCTCATCAATAATCTCACGGTAAGCACGCTCAGCAAAGATGTGGGGGAAAAAACCCCAAAACAGGCTAGTCTCCCTAGATTTGTACAAATGTATTTAGTACCATAACATTTGGTTCACCTTGACGTAGAATGTGGTTTAAAAAAAATACCAATCTTTCAAGTTTCAGAGATCTGGAAATCAATTCCTACCTGGCATGCCAGCAGCAGGTAGAATGGCTAGAGTTCAGAACTGCATCTGGCAGACATCTAATAAGCAAGTTCTTTTTCCAGTGAAAGAATACATTTGATATAGAGATAGTTCTCCTCCTTGTAGAAGAAAAATCAACTTAAGATATTAAATAAAGAGGGGACAGGCCTGTTTTCAGGCAAGCGTCCGGTTTTGGTTTACTATTTATTATATTAAATAAAAACAACAGAGTGGAAAATGAAGAAAAGCTGTAATGAGGCATTTAGATGCGAAGCAGCATTGGACAAATCAATCAGGTGTTAATAATTTTTTTTAAAAGGAAAATAGACTGGCTGGGTAGTTTGTGTGCTAATTTTTCTATTGCATTTGGAACTCTGAGATTTGCAACATGCTCATATCTGTTGTGCTGCTGTAAATCAGTTGGCATTATTAGCATTGCGTCTTTACAGAAACAGTATGTAATATTTACAAATACTTCCCCAAACCTAGGGGTATTTGCCTATTAATCCCCACTTTAAAATTTTGCTATTTCTGGTGGCGTTAGCCACCAGGGGGCAACAAAACACTTGCACTAAGCTGTAAGCAGGTGTACTCACCAGAGTGCATAGAGGTCAGAAAATAACTAACTACTGAAATCAAACTCCCTGTTTTAACAGCTCTCTGAGGGCTGGAAGAAAAGTGTCTGAGGAAAATTTACTAACACAGGTGGGACTGTTATACCCTGACCAAGGCTCAGATTTCTTCATGAGACTTTCTGTATATTAGGCTTCTGTAACATTTAGTTAAATAGGTCATCATCATTTTGGTTTTGGGGCTGCCGTGCGAGCTGACTGCAGTCTGGCCTCCAGCACTGAGCATTGCAGATGCTCAGGCCACGCCGGTACCAGCACAACTTCCACTTCTGATGGTGCTCAAGCACACCGGCCTTTTGTGTTGTGTTAACTAGACAAGACGACTTCTTCCAGAAACTGGACTTCATGGTGAACACAGTGGATTGACTGCTAATACACAGCTGAACCTGTAGCTCTACAACCCCTTATCTGCTCCATATATTGAACCAGACTAAGCAGCCAGCGATCAATACAAAGGAGGAAATGCCATTCATTTTTATTTTCCTCAATAAGGTCAATATAGGTAAAGTCTGGAGGGGAGAGTTGGTTTTGGGTAGAAGCAATATGCTCCCTCTCCCAATCCAAAGTACTGCATATATAAAAATTCATTTTCTACTTACCACATAAACTAACGGGAAAACTTGAGGATGTCAACGTTTCTGTGGAAGAAGTCACCACTGGAAAGAAACAAATGATAGTTTTCAGCCTATCATAGCTATCAGTAACTGAAATGAGGGAACTTGTTGACCACCCTGGTTTTCCAGTACTTCTGCCTATTTATGTGGATAAAAGGTTATTGCTCTTACCTGGATATATTATAACATCTGATGTGCCGTTTCCAAGAACCAAGTTAAGTATCTGCTGAGGAGGATCTGCAAAGCCTGTATTCTCTTGGCTCCCTTTCACACTGACAGCTAGAGACTCTGGTGGTGGAGATCCTGAAATGAGTGCAGAATAATGACTCTTCTGTTTTTAAAGGCTCACGGTATCTCAAAAAAGAAAAAGCTTTCTAAAGTTTCTTATCCTTTCTGGCAGCTTCTACGCAAATATTCCCAGTGAAGAGTTTATGAATCAGAATTCATAGGATGAAATGAGGTGCATAGAATCTATCAAACAAAAACTCTTAAAAGGTATGACAAATGTGAAATGCAAGGGTTTCCCCTGCTTTTAGTGACCACTATTTTCGACAGGCTGAAGAGAAATTCTGTTAACATAAGGAAAAAAGCTTACGGCAAAGTCTGTAAATGTATGGACGAGAGAGCCAGAAGAGAGGAAACGTGTAAATATTAAGTATCTGAATTAATTTTACCATGCTTTGCACTATGTCTTTCCACATAATTGCAAACCATGCAGCTTGTACAAACAGATAGCAAGCAGCCTCCCTCTGAACCTGCACTGGGAAATTTTTTGTTGATGCAGTGCTTGCAATTTAATCAGCCATAGCTCTGAGTTTCTGTAGGTGTGACAGAATTTCCTCTGCTACTTTGTGCTGTTTTAGCTAGCATCAGATACTTCAAGACTTTTAACTTATCCACTGCTTTTTGGTTCCTCTCCAGCATAGATTTAACAGTGAAAGGTGTTGAATTGTGTCCTTGTCACTGGCACTTGCTGGAGTACCACAAGCAGTCTCTGCTACACAGCACGGTCAATGTAAGGTGGCTACAAAGCCCATCACTTGGATTAATACTCATTTTCTGTGTACAAAATACCAACCCAAATTTTGCTCCACTATTGCAAAAATAATTATTCCACAGTCCTTTACAGACCTCTGGATGAAAAAGAAATTGGAACTAAAACAAAGGTTATTAATGAAAGTTTTCTGATTTCCTATTCTTAAGACAAGTAAGTAATTATTTAGATTAGCATATAGTAAATAACTCTGTTCTCTTATTTATTAACCTGCACTTCACCACTTAAATGAAAGACTCATTCTATTTCATGAAGGGCAACAGACTTTTAATTTCCCTTGAATATTTTTCATTCTTTTAGCGAGTGCCACACTTCAAGCGTTTGATTGAAACAGCTGCCTTACCTGTTTTTCCTGCCATTGTTCATGGTCAATGACCAGATTTATAAGAGAGTTTTCCCCTTGTATAAATCAACCTGTGTACAGGTGCACACCTATAGCGGTACCGTACATACCAGGAATTAGGAAACTTCTTTCCAAGGCATTGGTAGCAGGAACAGAAAAGGCCACGTGCTGGTTAGTTAGTGAGGTGGAGCTGGCTGCTTGGCTGTTGAGAGGCATAGCTAAGAAACCGGCATTCCCTGCAGACACTGCAGGGACTTCCACTTGAAAAAAAATCAAAACAAAAGGAGAAAGTTATTTTATTGCTAGAAGTTAAGGGGGCAAAAGAAGAGGTCTCAATAGATATAATAAACCACTCAATTCTGATCAATTCTGTTTTGATTTTACAAAAGCAAGATCAATTCACAACAGCCTTCTGAAATTTACTCAGGTCTCAAAATCTGAAATTTATTTTTGAAATCTGTAGTAGTTTTTTTTTTTTTTCCAGTAGTTTACTCATTTTTCTTCATCTTTCCTGGCCCGTCTTTTTTCCAGAAACCTTCAGATGTGTTTAGCTGTGAACGATCTTACACATGGACAACTGACAGATAAGACGTAACAAGGTCTTACGTTGGCTGTACTAAGTTTCCCAAGCACGCTCTGTTACCTTAATATTGCACAAGATTAGAGGCCCAAGGACAATAAACTGGGGACCTTGAGTCTCCACTTAGACACTGCAGTGCTTGTAAGAATAACTAGGCTGTGTTAAGAGGGTTTCCCAAAGAACAGTCACAGACACCTGCATTCTGAAAGATGCAACTTGCCTGCATTTACAGGCAAGTTACATTACCCATCATAAACAAGAGACGCACATGATAAAAATTATAACATTTGTCACTGACACCATTCTCTACTGTTTTGCTTTCTTCTCTCAGATGGATTTAGAAAAGTTCAACAGTGCCTCTGCCAATGCTAAAGAAGTAATTTTTCTATCACCTGGCAGGAACATGTGTGGTTTTGAAGTATAAGGATCCAACTGTTTCCAGGCTACCATGTAGCTGGTCCGAAGACGCACAGTTTAATAACTACTGATAAGAGGGCACGGATTCGTTACATCATGAATTAGCCAGAGGTGTATAGTAAGAACGTGATTCTACAGTGATTTCTACTCTGCTGGAAGTAAAAACATGAAGACGCATGACGATACTGTATCATCAATTCTATGAGAGCAAACTTTCCCTAAAAGATAGAGTTACAATACCTAACCAAGGACAGGACTTTGGAACATGAGACAATATATGTTCAATAATCTTTTCCTATTCGGCCAATAACTTACCAATTTTCTTGTATTTGGGTTCTGAAGCTTCAGAGCAACTCTCTGCAGAGCCTAAGAAGGCTGAAAGAAAGAAAGGTGATAGGAAGTGATAAAAATCAAACCAGTTTGGTAATTTTAAGTTTCCACCATGGAAACTTATTTTAACTTTTCAAAGTAGAAAAGGGCGTTAGCAGTTCCAATTCAGCTGTTTCAGAACGGTGCAGGTCCAATGCATATAACAGGAATGTGAAAACCCTCACGTTATTTTACTCTGGGAAGTTTCAACTGGGCTGCAAATTTTTCGGCTAGTAATCAAAGTTTTTTGCTCTTGTTCTCGTTATTAAAGAAGGAATTGTTCAGCAAGTACTTGCTAAGCTACAGATACACCGAAAACAAAGCTAACACTGTCACACAGACGGTTAAAAAAGGGAAGCAATATAAGATGCATAATGTCACGTTACAGGAAAACAAATTCTGTGAATTGTAAAGAATGTGCTTGGGAGAGTTGTTTTCACTTCCAGCCCACGCAGGATAAGCCAGGTCTGGTTGTATCAGTGAAGAACTACATGAGAGATGCATCGAGGCTGAGTTAAAACCAAAGCGCTGTAATGCAAATGCAGAATTCAAACAATACAGCCTTTCAAACTCTCACTGTTTTTCACTTACTTCGTTTGTGGCATTTTGGCATCTTTATGTCAGTAAATTTCTCAGTGTTTTCAGCAGCAATTTCATCCAAAATAAGGTTCCCTGCTTGAAATGAAATATTGCCAAATGTCAACCTTTGTTCTACTAGAAAAAATATAGAAAGAGGTAAAAGCAAGAGAAACACACCAACAGGCAGCAAAGATGAAATATACTCAAAAGATTAAAAACAAATCATGCAAGAAAACACATATCCAGATCAGTATGATTTAGAAAGCCCACGGAGCTCTGAATGCAGATTGTGTCAATCTGTGTTGGTTTCTGAACTGCAAAATATTAAGCTACTGTCACAAATTCAGTGGCTAATATAACAAATCCTTCTCAATGCTCTAATGATGAGCAAAGGATAAAACGTCACAGCTGTATTGCAGCGTAATTTCAGTACTAGTAAAGTTACTTACTCATTTTATATATGAAAAGGATTAGTTCCTTCAAAAGAGAGAGTAAAGGGGTCTAAACAGATTTTATACATGAAAATGATGAGTTCCTTTAAAAGACAGAGTAAAGGGGTCTAAACAGATTTTATAATTTGTGGTTTAATTTATTTTAATTTAATTATTTAATTTGATTAATTTTATAATTCTTCTACTGGCAAATACTTAAGTACTAACCGTGTATGTCATTTCCTCTAAAACCAATACAAATTTTTCCATTAGGTGAAACCCCCACCCAAATTCTAATCACACCAGGGAGCCTTGAAAAGCATTTAAAAAGTCATGTGAGCTTCTTGTAGCCAGAATTGTCCTAGGTAAGGACGGACCTTTGGTAAGCCGTTACAAATTACTTTGCCCAAACATAAGGACAGGGTATGCAGATATTCTGTGAATCTTTCTGATTCTACAGACTTCCCAACAGCCACGTATTAGTATATATAGTCTAAAATAGTAAACATTTGTATTTATGCCACTACCAAAGCAAAGATTTTGTACCAAAAGTAAAACAATTATCTCTGGTCAAGCACTGAATGAAGGAATAATTTACTACATTTGCTGCATTGATCAGAGAGAGAAGTAAAATTTGACACGCTTCTTCAAGCAGCTCTGTGCATCCTGGACAGAAATAAGTGTGCATGAACTTCATTTATATGCATGCTAAGTCCTCTGGGTGGGTCAGACTTAATGAACTTATGTATATCATCCGTGTTGGGCTCAGAATAAGTCCGATGCTAGTTGAGGGCATATACTGCACTAAACAGTTAAGCTGTGCATTCACCATGGCCATGGTGATGGGATTAGCAACTTGGTCAGAGATAAAACTGCCACCGTTGCGAAACACCTGCAAAAATACAGAAACTCCTCAAAGCTTGCCAAAAAAATCCTGGGACTCAGTTCCCAGGGGGAAAGAAGAGGGTACCAGATGCACAGAAATCTTACTAGCATTGAAATTGTGGGGGTGAAGTACAGCACAAATGTTAGCCAGAACACCGTCATGGAGAAAATTAATCTTTGCCACATAAATCTTACCAAAAGTGTCTTCCATTTGCTTCTCCTGCTGATCTTGGAGCACATAGTCTGCTAATTCAGCTAGCAAGAAGGGGGAAAAAAAAGGAACACAGTAAATTTCACAGTAAAACTCTTGTAAGCTTACACTCATTAACAGAATTCTGAAGTATAAGTGAAATTGAAGAGTTAAATTAAGTTTTTCTTGTAAACTGTTGTTCAGGAAATAAATAACATGAGAAAGGAGAAGTTGAGACAGGAAGTATTAAGCAGAAGGAGACATTAATAGAGAGATTTTCCCCAACAACCACAAGCTACTGTTCATCTGTTTCCCCCCAAGGCACAGGTTTAGGTACCCTGGCTAGATCTACTATGCATGAGGAACAGGCCACTTGAGTATACGCCACTGCTTTAGACGGAAAATAGAATTTATAAGAAATAGCTATAGCAATTCATTTGAAAATAATTATTTAAAAACCAAAAATTGCTTTCATACCTATTTTAGCATAAGCTTCTAAGGTGTTGGAACAGAGATACAATTCATCCCCATTTTCAGCATTTTCCATTGCACACAGGAAATCCATGTTGTTGAACTGATCATAGTTGCTGGCATCTTCAGGATCTAAAACTAAAAAGGAGTGCACATTGGCTCAATGATTACCATAACCAAGGAGTAAGATACCAGGTAACAGGACACAGAAAAAATACGTCGCTTCAGCATAGGGCTTTGGCTCTTCATTGTATGTTGGCTAAGTAGGAACTGAACCGAACCCTCAGTAAGTTATAGTCACCCAGAATGCAACCCTTTTCTTTTTTGCTAAACTCTTAGGCTTCATTTCTCCTAGGAAATCAAAGTTTCAGAATCTGTTCTAGACACTAAGGCCTGCATGCATGGCCTAAACTCATCTATACTATTAAACCTTCGCTGTTCAGAACGACGCTGGGCCTGTGCTGACCCCTGGGCTGCAGCTACAAGTTGCCTGTGAAGCTACTATTTGGCCATGCCAAAAGCCTGCCAGGGACCATGCTAACGTCTTCACAGCAGAGATGTCCAGCTTCCAATAACTGCCACCGTGTCCTTACAACATTCATTTTATCTACATCATCTCAGACATTGCTAGAGGCTCAAAAGAGAGCAGAATGTTTCACAAACTCCACACAAATTCAGGAGCAGAAAGTCTGAGAGCCAGGGCAACCTCCAAATCTGATTACCCATAGAAACTTACAAGCAAGAAACTATCGTATTTACACCCTTCTGCTTCATACTCTGTCATAGAATCATCAAATCATTAGTCTGTGCCCCCAAAAGCTTCCATTAATGAAAGTTTATTGTGTTGGTGCCTTATAACCTCAGAAGGAAATGAAATGCTAGTTTGTTTGCAGACTGGCTTCATCAAAAATTCATCTAAAAGTCTCTGTTTTGCAAAGCTTTTGGCTTGAAACTACAAAAGCGTTGACAATTACACTTGACCAGTTTACAATAGGAACATTTGCAAATAAAGTACTTACAGGAATGGTATCCAAACCAAAGACTTTAGCCTCACACAAGTGACATGTATGGTATGTTTTTTTATACTTACTGAGCAGGAAGCTGTAAGTATGTACAGGTTTAAAAACATGATAGTTTCTGGAAGCAGTCACTGTTTTATATACGGATACAGACAAAGTCATCATATCATGAGACCAAGTGTCTGTTGAATTTAGTCCAGACACCATGGTAAACTGCCATTAGCTGGCTACGTAATCGAGGGGAGATGGTAATAACTTATAGCATGATGACTAAATTAATCAAGCTTTTTAAAGTGTTTTACTAACCTGCAGAAAAGTCACTTTCTTCATTTCCAGAAGACTTAGGATCAAGGAGAGTATAAAGATGCAATGGATCGATATCACTGTGCAGCAAGTCAAGATAGCCATTTTCAGACACAAATGCTGAATCCATTATTTGTCTCTTGCTGTCTGAAATCAAATTGCAAAACTGTTAGCTATGACAAAACCACAGCTTTTTTAAACCAGAACGACAAGTCCCGCATTGTAACTTTCTGTTGACAAGACATTAAGATCTCAAGGCTGTGAAACTGGTATTGCTTCCCAAGCCTTGCATTAAGTTATAACACTGAGTTACTTAAATTGACAGATCCAGATAGAGCTTGCAATGAGACTTATCTATTTCTTACTCCAATCAGGGGAGTGGGATCCTGATGTCTGACCACCTGGACCACAAGTGCCAAGTATTGAATAAATCGCAACTCCTGTATCTTTGTCAAGATATAAATGACGCAAGCACAAACAATCCAAGTAATTTACTCCACCATAATATTGAGATGCCAGCATGAAATGAACAACCAGCAAAATTTCCATACTGTAGCTTCTTAGAGTAGGTGTCCACACACCACAACAATGAAAAGTTTCAGCTTGGCATCAAGCAATGTATTTTGCAATGAAGAATAGCTATAATAGTGCTGTCAAATATTCTTCCTTTCGCAGAACACCACTAATGTCCCTGGTTGCACGTCTCCTCTCCTGAGGTGTGCAAATGTGGAGCAACCTGCTGTACGAGGGGGTCTACATGAAAAAAAGAGACATATAGCTAACACCGCAGCTCTGATGAAAGAAGGCAGAGCAGACCTAGTCACACACTACCACATGCTGCTTTGCTATAAACTAATCTTCGTTCCTCTTACCCCTCTGTGGGGTTGTCCCTCTGAACAGCTTGAAAATGGACCTCTCTGCATTCTGCTGCAGAAGACACCAGAACCTAGAACCAGGACTTAGAACAGCAGGTGGACGAAGTGAGGTCCCACAAGCAGGAATAACCTACACCCAAGTAGTTCTCCTTTTTCATGTTGTGTGGCCTCATTATGCTACCAACATTACAAAAAAATTGATATTATTGCCTGCCGTGCTATAAACGGAAAGCAGATGTTGACAAACCTGCATTAGAACCAAGAATGAGGTTATAAACATACCAGATTAAATTTTCATTTTGTTGCAACATTTTGCTTTGCCCCTTCCTTTGCTGAACTAATGTAAAATATAAACAGTGGGGCCTTTCTCAGAACGCCAGGTCGCCAGACTTTGTCAATAGTACTGTTAAAGGACCGCTGAGTCAATATAATTTTCCGGTTAGAAACAGATAAGTAATTGGGCAGAAGCCGTAAAGGGAATGCAAGACACACAAACGCATAACTCCAAGTTCAGTGATTAGTAAACTGCTTGATTACAGCAGACAAAGAAAAGGTCAAGTCCTATAGAAGGGACTAAGTAGGCCTACTTAATATTCACAGAAATACTAAGCTTTAATTAAGTCATAGTCGTAAGAGATTTGTTATTTTAAACCTTTCTTTCAATAGCATTTTTGTGGCTAAATACATAAGTAATGCAAAATGTTTTCAGCTACAATGGTCAACAGGTCCGGAAGTAAGCAAGAGGAAGTCTTGCTGGTGCCAAATCCAGCTAGAGAGCTGAAAATTAGAATGTAAAAGGCGCTATAACGCAGGAGCACAGGAGTGAGAGAAACACAGCCTTCTACTTTGGGAAGAATAAAGATTGCCACTCTTTCAAGAATGAAAAACTTCATTACTTGTCTTTCTTGTTTCACCGGTCCAAACGTCCCTCAGCTTACCCCCTTTTTTTCTTCATTACTTTTATTTTGCCACAAATCCATATGTAGCCATCTTTCCATTGACTACACTGAATTTGGGATGCTGTGATTTCTTTGTGTAGCTGAACCAACAAATTCTTAATAGCAGCTGTGCTCTGCTGCTTTAAAATCATAGAGCCACCCTGGAAAGTACTCTGTCCAGGGCTGGGGGAAAAAAGAAGCGAGTTTTTGAAAGATGAACATTTCTACACGGAGAGCGCCAGAGGCAAGGAGAACTGCACCTCAGGGACAGCAAGTGTTTGGCTGCGTGCTGTAACTGAAGCACACAAAACGAAACCAGATGTTACCAAGCCTGTTTACAACAGCAATTCCTTTGCCAGGGCTTCCCCTTTTTTTCCCCTCACAGCATCCCAGCAGTGCCCAGTCTGAGAGCGAAGATGAATAACAGCTATAGTGCTCAGCACATTCTCTGCTGTTTCATATATTATTTTAACTTCGTTTACTGATAATACATTCCCTTTTGGGTCCCATACAGTGCTGCCAAAATGGGCATTTGGCACATTTTCAGATCAGAGGACTGAAATATTTCATGATAATTTCTGCGTTAGGGCTGTGACCGCTAGGGCCAGGTCTCCGAGGGAAGAAGACAGACCCCGTGCAGACCTGTGGGACAGAGGGCTGAAGTCCCCAGAGACGCCTGCGTTCCCTTCGCGGCATCAGGCCTCCGCGCAAAAAGTGCACGTGCTGGGCCGGAGGAAGACAGGACGCACTTCCAAATATATTTCCATGGCATTCAGAAAGTTCAGTCCTTTCCTGTGTGGATGCTGATTAAGCCAGGTTTTTTTTCCTTAAGTCTTTAAATAACAGCTCCTTTCTCCAGCAGCCTATTCACTCCAGCTGCACGGCTGTATTTGGCAGACCTGCGTTCCCTTTGTATCACCTCTGCAACAATTCAGTGTGCGCCCGCTACAGCCAGGTTTCTACTGGGGATGCATTTGTTTTAGCGCTGTATTCTGCATATGCAGCACAAAAATATGATTCACTTCTAAGACTCCCAATGCTTCAGTGCTCCTTTAGAGTTCAAGTGAAACCATATGAATTAAAAATGCTGGAAAAGTAGTAAAAAAATAGTGAACATCACTGTACAAGGACAAAGAATCCAGTCAAAGAAGCAGTAGGTGTTCGCTTAAATCACACACAAGTCTTAAGAGTTAGATGGAGCCTCTTAGATTTCTAAAGATAAGGAGGGTGGTTGTGATTTATCATTTTGCCCCAATAATTGGGTTTAACTATGGTCTTATATTTTAAAGGATCAACAAGTTAAAGATGCCAGGCAGTGGAGTCTGCTACTAATTAAAATCAAATGGTATCTAAGAGAAAGGAGAAGTATACGGACAATAATATAGCATTTACTCCAAAAATAAAATGGATGCTTCTGAGATTTGTTAGGGGGTTTCCTTCCCCAAACTCTGTTGACATCTGAACTGACAGGTAATAGAATTATCTCCCACATGAGTACAGAGGTTAAGGAAATGAAATCATTTCAGAACAGAGGAAACCCCCTTGCAATTTAGTTTTTGTACCAGTTTAGGAAGCTGAGGATAATTCACAGAAAAGAGTAGTAATGCCATGCAAATCACACATTTCTTAACTGGAGGACAACATAACATTACAGCTCCAAGTCTTAGATTACAGAAAAATAAGAGCGTGGAACTGCTGTCAAGACAGGAGGTTGAAAAATCAAACACAAAGATTGCTGAAGAAATGTTATTTTCTTGCAACACCCCAGACCTGTTAAGTGCTACACACAAATCTGAGTGAAGCAAGATGACAAAAACCAGGTTATATCAAACTCTAAATAAGGAGTCCAGTGAAACACTGGTACTTTGAGATAAAAGCTCAGTATCATCAGACACTTTTAAAGCCTTTTTTTTTTTTTTTAAAGCAACTTTAGAATGTCTTCTCTCTTCTTCTGCACCCCCCAAAGGTTATTGCGCACTAGAAGGCAGGAATGTATTTCCCGGCTTTTGCTGCGGGCAGTATTTTGGGGCAATGCTCTCTGGGAGGTGGACAAGCCAGTAGCGAGGCGGGATGAAGTCCCCTCCACGCTACAGTCACCTATCTCCCTTTCCTCTCCCAAATCCATCACTAACAATTCATCTGCTCCACAGGTACCAAGCAGATTTGCCTTTCAGATATGGCCTGATTATTTGCAAACTGCAAATAATGGTGCTCAATTTATATTTAGCTTTGAAGGTTTTAGTTTCTGGTTCAGATCTATGAAAGGCTTATACATCTGAAAGCTGGTGTAACTCTTCCTGTTGCGTTACCCAATTTAACAAAAGATACTACTTTTACTGACAGCCTTTATCTTGCTGATGGAGTGGCGCGTTACTTCCCATGGGCTTTATAGTCCAAAAAGGAAGAAGAACGGAGATGATACTGGAAAAAAGCTGCTCTACATCCTGTCACATTCTCCTTTGTCTCCCTTAGAGATGAGTTCAAAGAAATTAGAAAAAGTATATATATCAGGTAAAAGGAGCTTCTGCCTTTCAATGAACTTAGCTGAAGAGTGACCAACACAAAAGAAACGTTACTAGCCTTACGCTGGAGACAGCTGACTTCAGGCAGCCTAACAACGTACTGTCCTGCAGGTGTCAGAGTTGTGATCTGAGAGCACAATTTGCTTTTCCATATCTAGTATTGCCTGTGTGTCACAGCTGTGCCCAGCTCTCCCATCCCAGCAGTAAGATGAAATAAAGCGGCACAGCAGACACCTTGCCTATAAGGCTTTTTGACAGAAAAAGTACATTTGCACTCACTTTCTTCAAGACAGAATCTCTGCCCTCCTAAATGGGAAAGTAAAGCTCTAGGTTGCCTTGCCAAATCTGTAAAAAAAAAAAAAGTAAATAAGCCAGTTTTTTCTGATGATCCTCCGTTTCACTTTCTATAGGAGCAAATTTTATACAAAAAACAAGTACGTTCTTAACCAGGTCTGAAACACACTACAGCAACATTTTTGAGCAAGTAACAGGGCTAGCCACAAAACAAAATTGCCAAAATTTTCCAAAATTTCACCCACATTTCAAGCAATGCAAGTCCCAATACTGATACACTGTAGTTACCAATATCTACAAAAGGTAAGATAAGATGAATTTACCATGACAAAAGCAACACATACAAGAGTTGAGGAAAAACTGACCTTAGGAAACTGGACAGTTCCAGCTCTTTCACTCTGGATTTAGTACCAAAAAACGAGGAGAGGTTCTATCACTAGCCAGGGTATATAGAAAGTGATACCAGAAAGGAGGAAATGAGCCAGCCCAGTCACAGAAAAGTTAAAGGCTCAGGGGGAATTCCAAGGAGGAAAATTAAGAGGAACCTCCCTTCTAGCAACCCCTGTATAATAAGCACTGTTACCTTTACTGGTCGCTTGTCCTCGCTAAGAGCTTGCATTTGCCACTAGTTAGGAATGGACTGATTTTATTCGGTTTGAAACCGAAACTGGATGAAGGCTGGCGATATAAATTTCACGTGCTCACTAAAAACTTTCCTCTTCTTTTTTATTCCAGTTCAAATCTGTCCTGAAGTCAAGCTGTTAAGCAGTCAATCAGTAAGAATAAAGAAAGCAGCATGCAGACACTCTTACCTTGCAGCTCCATTTGGTGTTAACAGAAGTGAAAGTATTTCTTTCACATGTTCACAGACTCTACCAATACAAAATTAGTATGGTATCTTGTGACAGCATCTCTTGCCATTGGTCCAAAACAACAAGTAGAATGTTCTATGAAATGGGAGCTCATAAATCTTGTCTGTCTTACACATGGTGTTGAGGGTTTTCTTCTGATAGAATATTTATTCATTTAATCATCGCTTACCCTGCCCGCACCTACCTGGTATAAGACAAACAACCTTTTGCATCAGAGAATGGTTTGGGTTGGAAGGGACCTTAAAGATCATCTAGTTCCAACCCCCCTGCCCTGGGCAGGGACACCTCCCACTGCACCAGCATGCTCAAAGCCCCGTCCCACCTGGCCTTGAACAGCTTCAGGGATGGGGCAGCCACAGCTTCCCTGGGCGACCTCTTGCTGTGCCTCACCACCCTCATGGTGGAAAATGTCTTCCCGAGATGCAATCTAAATCTCTCCTCTTCCAGTTCGAAGCCATCACCCCTTGTCCTATCACTACACGCCCTTGTAAGAAGTTCCTCTCCAGCTTTCTTTTGCGCCCCTTTCAGACACTGGAAGGCTGCTATAAGGTCTCCCTGGAGTCTTCTCTTCTCCAGGCTGACCAACACCAACTCTCTCAGCCCGTCCTCATAGCAGAGGGGCTCCAGCCCTGTGACCATCTTTATGGCCTCCTCTGGACTCACTCCAACAGCTCCATGTCCTTCTTATGTTGGGGGCCCCAGTGCTGGACACAGTACTCCAGGTGGGGTCTCACAAGAGCAGAGTAGAGGGTCAGAATCACCTTCCTTGACCTGCTGGCCATGCTTCCTTTGATGCAGCCTGGGATATGGTTGGCTTTCTGGGCTGCAAGTGTACATTGCCCAGAAGGGCTGTTGGTGAGCTGCTCATCAACCAACACCCCTAAGTCCCCCTCCTCAGGGCTGGTCTTGATTCATTCGCTGCCCAGCCTGCATCTGTGCTTGGGATTACCAGAGCCCACATACAGAACCTTGCACTTGGCCATGTTGAACTTCATGAGGTTGGCACAGGCTTCCCTCTCAAGCCTGTCCCAGGTCCCTCTGGATAGCAACTCTTCCCTCCCGCGTGTTGACTGCTCCACACAGCTTGGTGTCACCGGCAAACTTGCTGAGGGTACGCTCAATCCCAACATGCATGTTGCCAACAAAGATGTTAAATAGTATGGGTCTCAGTACTGACCCCTGAGAAACACCACTCGTCACTGGTTGCCACTTGGCTGTTGAGCTGTTGACCACAACTCTTTGAGTGTGGCCATCCAGCCAATTCCTCACCCACTGAGTTGTCCAGCCATCAAACCCATGTCTCTCCAATTTAGAGACCAGGATGGCGTGATGGACAGTGTCAAATGCTTTGCACAAGACCAGGCAGATGATGTCTGTTGCTCTCCGCTTATCCGCCAACACCGTAATGCCATCATAGAAGGCCACCAAATTTGTCAGGCACGATTTGCCCTTACGGAAGATTTCTTTCATGAGTGTTCCTATCATGATCCCGTTAGCTGCTTCTGCGTGGCTCTGCAAGCTTATTTGCCTGTTGTTCTATTTTTTTGTCATGGATAGACCAACACAAATTAGAAGTTAATTATGAAAGAGAATGTATTCTCTAGTGAGCAAATACTTTTTGTAGTATTATTCTATTGGCTATAGCTTATAACAAAAGTTCCACCAGAGTCTGAGGGGGAAAGGAAGGAAGTGGGATATGATGAAGTCAACAACATCCAGGACTTGCTGCTTCAGTAAAGCAAGTATTTCATCAGCTGCTCAGTAATAAATGGCTTCTGCACAAGGCAGCAGGTCCTGTAAGCAAGACAGCTGCTGACCTTCGTGAGCCTTTTCCCTTTGCAGAGGAGATTTACTTCCACCAGGTTCCATGGGAACATGCTCACTGAGAAGAGATTAAGCCGTTTCCTTCCTGGGAGTGGCTGATCTGTTCCCAGTACTTACAGAGATACAGGGCCCAGCCTGCAACGCAGATCGCTACCCTCCTCAGGCTCTCTAACCAGCCATGCTGCTGTGTTCTCGGAATTCCTCTACACACATTAGAAGAAAAGCCACACTTTGGTATAACAGCATTCACACCAGAAAGTAATGAAAATCTGTACGAGTACAGATACAGTATTTTAGTGCTCTGCTTTGATAGGAGGCGCTGCATGAGAAATCCCCACAAAAGTTAAGCGGGTTATTTGTTAGCCCTATTCCAAGGTGCAGCCCAAGCCCGTAAGTTATAAGCTCCTTCACAAGCCCTGCAGGCGGATTTCCTTACCAGCTTCTGAGGCTGCAATGCCATGAGGCGATCTAGATACTTCAAGAATGAAAGTTTGAGGAAGAAGAGAGTTCAGCTGTTTACCGTGATTCCAGTTTGTAACTACAGCAAAGACTGGTTGTCCGCTTTTTGTACAACATCCACAGCTGCTTAGAAACAGCAGGAAGGAATTGCTGGAGCAAATCGGAGTACTGGTTCACACAGTGGACCTGTCTATAAAGATGGTCCTAGAGAAAAAGGGGAAAGTAGACCTGAAAACAGGAGACTGTGAGAGAGCTGAGAACTGCCTAAGCTTCTCAGGTCACCATCAGCTTCTTTGCTTCAACACTTGTGGATATGCTGCCCTACTGCAAACGGACGGAACAGAACTTATTGATTCGTATTGGAAGCACTGCAAAACACATGTTAATAGGACACTTTGCAAGAGGGGGAAAGCTGGGACTTTTTTGACCAGAAATTGTAAAGATCTGTTTTGTGTTAGAAGAAATAGTTGCAAAACTATCAAGTAGTTAGTGAGAAACCTGCTGATATCAATCTGTTCCTGACCCAACTTTTCTTTGCAAGGCTTCTTTAGGGTGAAATAATGATTGAACATAAGGCTGAAAAATTAACAAATTTCAAAAAAGAAAGTCAGAAAAGCATTTGTTTCAAATCGTGCTAGAGACTTCAGCTTCCTTTGAGTCATTTCCTGGTGAGTTAATGACTTTGAAACCACTTCTTTTTAAAGCCCATCTCAGCTACAAAATCTAGAGAAGAACGACAAATGGTTGAACATCTGATGAATGAAGACTAATCCTTCTTCTGATGCACTTCAGCTTCCCTCTGTCACACCTCAAATTAACACAGGCTTTGTAAGAGATAGACACACGCACATGACAGGATCAAGATGCTTGAATGGAGATTTTAGGTGCTACCATTACAAAAATGAGAAAGAGCAGATATCTTTTCAAGCACTTCAGGGATTTAATTAAAAGTAGAAACCAGACTATATATGCTCCTAGCATAAGTGACACTATGCCACTTGCTATGATATTCTACATTTAAAATATGAATTCTTGGCATTAATTTGAAGATGTGTAGTAATTGAGCAAAAATATTTCAGGTCAGTATTTTGCTCATGACTTGTCTTAATTTTTTTATCCAGCATTTTCTCTTGTACTTTCATCCATGACTTGAGATGTGATGTCCAATACTGTATTTTAGGAGAGGAAAAGAGTTATACCTCTCACTATATTGCAGCTCAAGGTCCTTCCATCAGTTTTATAGGACTACCCCAATATTCTACTAAGTATTCTTTCACTCTCCTTTTACAGTTGCTTGGTTTTGTAAACGTAGTTCTGAATAATGTAATTTAAGCTGGGAGTTTTTTAAGCATATCGTTTTACATGGGATGGACAATGTTAGGATTGTCACAGAGCTGTCCCAGAGCTGCCTCTGTTCTCTAACATATACAGTAATCCTCTGGTGGATAGGAGTAAAAAGTGATTTTACTGTCGTAAAATTATAAGGTGTCTGTATTTTTATCTTTCCTGCTGCCTACTAAAAACTTCAAAACTCTTGAATCCAGCTTCCTAAGTCATTAAGTACTTTTTCCTTAAATCTGCAGCAGTCTCTTGTAGAAAGTGCAATTTTGTTGCTTATAGACACCTGGAATTTAAAGTGGAGATAATTCCTCCCATATATGAAAAAGATATGAGATTTCCCTACATGAGTTGCCAGCATGTGCCATGAACAAATGCTACTCAGACTATCACTGATTAGCATGTCATTTCTTAAAAACCGACCTTATCATGGTCTCTTTACTTCACATTTCTGGTTCTGCAAAAGGTAGCAAAGAACAAATTTTATAATGGCCTGGCTATGAAAATGGGTATCCAATAGCTACCCTGAACGGTGGATCTCTTTTTAGCTGTTCTTGCATTACATTCTGCTCTCTTCTCTTCCCCGCCTGCTCTCCACGGATGTACTTTGCACTATGGCACAATGCAATCCCAAAATGCAATAAACAAAAGTAAATCTTTAACACAGCAAAAAAGAAAAACCAAAAAAAAAAGCTGTTTTACCAGAAATGTACTTGCTTCCTGCTGGCTCGTTATCTGTCATGTTTTGAGGCTTACTGCCATAGAGGTTTAAACAACAGAGGGGAACCAAAGTGTTCAAGTACAGGTCCCATTTTTCCATAAGTGTTAGAGATATCTTCCTTGCAAGGTCCTCTCTGTCTTTTTCATGGAGCAAGGCTTGATGGTACTCCTTGGATATCACTTCTTCTTTCAGCATGAGATTAAGCAATCCGTGGTCATCAGAAGCTGTAGCAGTTGAAAGAATATTCCTTACTCTAGGCAGGATCTCCTTAAAGAGATTCATACCTGCATCTGAAGATGTTTGAAAGAGGTCTGAGCGAAATCTGAACTGTTTCAATAAAATAAAAAAAATCCACTCAGCATCAAAAAGATGAAGTGAAAAAAAAAAGTTCAAGAGTTGCCTGCAGTAGCAGAGGTATTTCCTCATTTGATTAAGCCTTTAAATAACATTTCCAACAACAAATAACTTCTTGATGAAATGACACAACAGCACAATTCTTCCAAGCATTCATAAAACACAATTTTCCAACCAGCAACATGGTCACCTAAAAAAAAAATTTAAAAAAAATATTTGTCCCATTAAAGAAGGATTGCTATAGGTGGATCTTTGTCTCCTGGCCAAGGAGGAGTGTGGGCCCAGCAAGGCCATTGCTGAATCAGAACAGTACGAATGCTTCAGCACAAAACACATCCTCTGCTAGAGAGACAGTTTTAAAACTTGGAGACTCCAATGTAAGATTAGAGATTAGGTTGTGAATAAATTCTTATTTTTCTCTTTATTTGCTACTAGGTTTTACTACCTTGAATATTGTCATGATTTCTTTTCACCATTGGACACATTTGAAAGTGGAGCGATAATTCCACCTAGCAAGGAATAATGCACTGAGAGAAACTTAATAAATCTTCATAAAATGTTTAAGTACACTACTGCAAATTCTGGTTAAGATCCAACATATCTTTGTAGAATAACAAGAATTTCCTGCTTTTTCTGATGTTTGTATTCAATATCAGGAAGTGCATAAAAAACACTGGGAAAATAAGCTATTTCATTATCCACTAGTATGATTTTGACTTGCAGTGCAGGTAGGTAATAAGTTTTACTGTAACCGTGTAAATGGCAACTGGGAAAAACAGATTAATTTGTTTTCCCTATGGAAAAGTAAATCCCTTGGATCTTTCATGCATATTCACTCAGAATTCACCTTTTAAATGTATTTTCCTCTAAAGTTGCTGCCTACATTGATTCAAAACAGAAGAGACAACATTAGTTTCGGTTCAAGTATGAGCAGGAATAAGCTCCAACTCATTCAGAGTAGCATTGTTCCTGGGCTATTTCGTGAAAAAGGCTGTTTTCCACCATTTCATCGACATAAAACTGGACTGAATAAGATGCCTCCACTTGTACTTTACCGTCTTATGGACCAGAACACATGCGGAAGGCAGCTAGGGGTTTGCCTTGCAGAAAGTTGGGAACTCTTTGCTCGCAGCAAATCTGAATGAGTTTACCATGGCTTGGGGAAGAGAGACAGTCAATCTCAGCTTCTCCTGCAATCAGTGTCCTCTTGAATGGGTGCAACAGATTAAAAAAAAAAAAAAAAAAGTATTGTCTCTCTTATTTGGCCGTTATTTCTGGAGGTTTTCAGAAACATTTCTCAACATCATCAGTCACATTCACAGCCCCTCTAGGGAGCACTTCTCCTAAGAATTCTCCTTCTTGATGGGAGGCGGAGAGTTCAAGCCACATGAGAAGCTATGTATTAAAAGAAGAAACTCAATTTGAACTGTAATCCTCAGCCAGTCTCTGCAACTAATTGACCTGCTGCACTTTAGATCTGCAAAATCCAGATACAGAAAGCCTTGCTCAGTGATCCAGGGCGTAAGTGTGTTTGACTGTGAGGGGATATAATTACATGGGAAAGGTAGATTTCTTTTTGTGGACAAAGAATTCCCCTCCATAGAATAGTTCCCTCCAGAAGCAGAAAAACAAGTGAGCAAATACCTTGCAATACGTCATCATGATTGCCACTTAACCATGAGAAAAGCAGATTTTCTGCAAGTGTTTCACAGCAATTTCCACCTGCAAATGTACCCAGGCAAAGTTCGCCATAAATAGGAGCTTATAGGCTTTTCAACCCCAAAATAATATTGTTTCTTCTGTTATGTCTAGATTTGAGACAGATCAAAAGTAGGATTGCCTGTGCATAGATGTTAAGATATAAAGATTTCAAGCTGATTCCTGCTTTACTCTTCCCACATGTTTTAAGGATTCCAGAGGAATTTTCCAAAAAGATCTGCAAGATCAACATCTGGAAGGAAGTGTGGTTTCTATACAGGGGCCCCCAGCTTTTGCTGGGCTGCAGGCAAACATGCCAAGCAATAATGTGCTAGAGGTGCTCTGCCTTTGATCTCAGAACTGATTATCTTGTAGCTCAGGCCAAAATAAGGGAAAGGGAACTACAGTGGCTTAAGCTTTGAAAAACTGCTAGTTCTAGTGCTGCTACAGTACTAATTTGCAATTTCAAGAAAATAATTACGTTATTTCTATTTCTGCTTTTGTTTTTGCTTTTTTATAAATAAAAAAATATTTCTTACTATCTTGACACTAGATAAAGTCTACTAAGGCTCATGACATGCCCAGATGCCAGGTGCTGAAGGACACAACCTGGCCTACATTGCTACACTTCCAGCTGCTTCACCGTCCCTAGGAAAAACAGTGAAATGAATTGCTAAGATTTTACTAAGATTATTTGCATTTCAAAATTAGCTGTAGACATTAGGCAGCATCATATTTACTTAGAAGTGATACTTCCCCTCAATGCAGAGAAATCAAAAGCATGAGTTCTCCTTTTTAAGCAACTTTCCTCTTAAAAATGTGTCATAGCACAAACAAAGTGTGTGAAAAACAGAACTAAGTCAGGCTGTACAGTTTTACTATTTATTGCTTCTTATGTTGCTATTGTTTAGAACTTTCTACAGCTAAGCCATGTCTTTTCCTTTGGACTTTGAAAGGAAGACTACCATGATGATCCTTAAAAAGAGAGCGAGCCGCTGTGAAACATCACTCTTACCTACAGAAGGTGTGTGTCACTTAAAGAGAATCCTTAGAAGAGGAAGGGAAGTTGTGCAGTAGAATACATACATTCATCTGTGAAGCAAAGTAGTGAAATGTTGATGCCTATATATTATACAGACTTGAGTCATTACAATTGGGAAGTAGGGAAATGCGTTAAATAGAGTTGCCAGTCTATGAAAGATTGCTCAACCAGCAGTATGTCAAACTATTCAACCTGGAGAGAAGGAATCCCAAACAAACATCCTGGTATTGAATCCAAGTTACGGCCAGAGAGGCCAAAGCTACCAGCTAACTGGAAAAAGCAAGCTTGAAGATAGAACGAATAGCTCAGACAACATGAAAGGAATTTTCAAGGAAGCCCAGTTCATTCATAATACAGCATCTACTGAAAGCAGTAGGGACTTTGCAGCAGTGTCCATGAGCATTAGAGAATGCTGCCCTCGCTGAATATCTAATTACCAGCCTATCCCCTAACTTTGTTACGTTTTACAAAGCTGGACTGCAGGAACTTATTTTGGGTAAATCTTAGAATGGAGACTGATGTTGAATCTTCCGCTGCGCATACACAGCCACACTCGGGATTCCCCAAGTGATTCTGCTAAGGTTTACAGCTCTTAATGTAAAATCTTTTATGCCTGTTTTGAAAATGACTTCATGTAGGAAAGCAAAGGGGTGATATTATGGAAAATGTTTTGAACATAAAAGGCAGAGTTTTGCTTTTTTTCCCAGAGCTTGTTTTTAAAACTGTCTGATCAAATCTTCTCCCTGCTTCCTCACCTCAGAAACTAGCTGTACTTCCACTGATGCACAGAAGTCCTTCAGCATCCTTCCACTCCTACACATTGCTTCCTAAACACTGTGATGAGTCTCCATGGTATAGCAGGACATGGCACACAGCCCAAGGTAACGCACTACAATGCTGCTCCTCAGACTGGCAGCTTCCCCAAAACATAATTTGCTCGAGTGAGGTTAGGAACTTAAAAGGTTGGGAATTCCTAATCTAGTAGGTGCCAAGAAAGATTAGGGCCTCAATATTTGTGGTCGTTCAGAGTGTCACAGAACTTTGCCCAAGCATTCTCAGAAGGCTGATGCAGCAAGGCAGACTGAATGTAAGACCTGTTTAGACGCTCGCCTTGCAAAATCCTGATAAACTTCAAAAAGCATTCCTGCAGAAATGACCTTGGTTTCTTCTTTTATTAGGCTGGCATATCCAAGTTTGCTGCCAGTCCCATGAACGTGCAATGGGATTCCTGTGTTTCTCTAAAATATTAGAGTTTAAAAACTCACAGCCCTCATGTTTTGAACTTAGTAAATTAAAGAATAGTAACAACATAACACGAATTTGCCAGCCTAGCTTGTGCAGTCCAGATTCATTGTTGTGCCAAGAGGACACAGCTAGCACAAAGCTCTCTGTGAAGAACTAAGCAGCTATGTGAAGACAAAGACACAACGCTGTTTTCAGCAGCAAGGTATCAAGTGTTTTCTAAACTACCTTTGTGTTGGTAGGCCCACAGTTAAACTATGAATTCCACCACCTTCTTCCCTTCCCAGTGATTCATTACTTTCACTGGCACTAGAATGATTGTGCTGTGGTACATGTGGAACTTCCCAGTGAAAACCAAATGGAAACAACTGAAAACTAACAAAGTATTGCTGGTTTAGCAATATTTTGCTAAAGCACTGTTTGTTTATAAGCATATTGTTCTCTAATTATACTGTTTTTACTAGCACAACCTATTTAATGAGGAAGCCAAGGACGAAGCGCAGTGTTGCCCTAGTAGCTGGCTGCAGCTGCATGTTCTGCCATCAGCACCAGGACCTGCAGCAACATCCAGCTGCTGCCTGGCGTACTGATGGAGGAAAAGACACGGAGAAAACTCTTATTCCTTCCCTTGGTTTCTAAGAAGTCTGTAAGCATCACAAATGCAAAGATCTCAGCACTAGTTTTGGGACAGACAATGCACAATAGTATTCATCTTGTTAACAGGAGGACTTGTCATTTATCTATAGCTGGAGCAATTAAAAAAAAAAGCAAATAAAGAAAATAAAAGCAATTCATAGCCTTTCTGTCATCACCACTGGACTTCATATAACTATCCCAGGACACGGGTATATTGGAACATGTGAGAAAAACACCTGTGCATAAGGGTGCATTGGAGCATGAGACAAAAAAAAAAGTAATTCCCCTTACACTGAAATAAAATAGAGCAAGAACAGGAAACACAATACAAATGGCAAACCCAAACCAACAAGGAAAAGGATGTGCACAAAAATCAAAGTCTGTGTCAAGTTTCAGAATGATGGAGGCAAGAAAACTGGGCAAAAATACTACACTGACAGTTGAAGCAGCCACATATTTTAGGGGCTTCCCTAAAGCATTTCTGATTTTTGTCAACTAAAACACACACCAGACACAAAAGATACTAAAATCCACACCAGACATAGTAGCTCTACCTTTAGGCGCATGAATAAACCAGCACTTACCGTGACTTTCATTCCAGTAGCTGTGCTGCTTTTCTTGTAACTGCAGGCAGTGTGTGTGGTACCACTGACATGGTCACACTGCCTTCTTTTTCAGGAGTTTCAGGTCCACGTTTCCACAGTCCTGCAGTGTGGTCTCTGGGCTGCCCTGCCACGGGGAAGGGAAACTCTTAAAGGCTTCTGCTGAAGCTGCTCTAACCTGCACAAAGGATGAAAGCCAGACAGTTTGTGCATTCTCAGAAACAAACAGGTTTGGGTCCTTGCCCTTTTTCCAAGCTTTTCAATATTTTTGATCGGCGATTATTTATAGGTTTTAAAGATGTGTGGATCATGAATTCAGGCCCATTCACAGAAGAAACAAGCGCTTCACTCTCCAGTTGGGGAGTGTGGCAGAACAGCTTTCCCAGGAACAGCTGTGGAGGCCTCTAGTACAGCCCTGGGCTTCCTCCTCTTCTAAGGTGGAAGGGTGAGGTTTGTCACCTTTCAGGCAGCAGGGGAAATTGTGGTCTCTTCCTGAGCACAGACCCCACTCTAAAAGGGGCTCATAGGCCACAGACTTTGCCTTTGATTTGGCCAAAAAAGGTTGGGCTCCTACCTGCAGGAGAGGCTCAGAGATGCGTGCTGCATACAGAGCAAGTTATCGCCAGTAGGACCTGGTATAGCTTATAAGCAACAGGCAGTCAATGTGCTAGCCCAATGTGCTAGGCACTCAGTGTTCCTGGGGCTTCTACAGAATCATAGAACAGTTTGGGTTGGAAGGGACCTTAAAGATATCTCTTTCCAAGCCCCCTGCCCTGGGCAGGGACACCTCCCACTGCACCAGCATGCTCAAAGCCCCGTCCCACCTGGCCTTGAACAGCTTCAGGGATGGGGCAGCCACAGCTTGCCTGGGCAACATCTTGCTGTGCCTCACCACCCTCATGGTGGAAAATTTCTTCCTGACATCCAGCCTAAATCTCTCCTCTTCCAGTTCGAAGCCATCACCACTTGTCCTATCACTACACGCCCTTGTAAGAAGTCCCTCTCCAGCTCTCTTGTGCGCCCCTTTCAGACACTGGAAGGGTGCTGTAAGGTCTCCCCAGAGCCTTCTTGTCACCAGGTCCAGCTATCTGAAGACCAATCCTGAGCACCTCTACCTCTTTGTATCATACAGGCCTACAGAAACACTATGGATTTTGTGAATTTAAATTCCTTAGACACCCCTTCAAGTTCTCTGTGACTGAGTACAAGGAATTTTAGGGAGCTGAAGCTATTCAGTGAACTAGAAAAAACATATTAACAAATTAAGGAAAGATACTGTAAACCAAGAATGCTGTAGAAGTAGGGATTACAGTCTGCTTCACAGAAATATGTAGGTCAAAAGAATTATGAACTGTAGGTACAGGTTTCTCACTTCATTGCATCACCAGATTAGCAGCACTTTCTTACTTCTCTTTTTTGTGTTTTGTCTATATTCTATTTTTTTTCTAAGAAAGTTATTGCCTTTGCCACTCCCCTGACACCAGTTTAGAATAACTAAGATCAACAAATGCAAGTAAATATAGCAAAACAACAATATGTGCTCAACAACAACCTTCATCAACAAAAGATGAAGTAGACGTTACCAGGGAAAGCAGTGGTTGAAGAATTGTCCAGCAAGCACCTCAAGCACCTGAACAAGACTATGAAGATACTACCAGCAAAAAAACCCCAAAACCAAAAACCACCACCAACAAAAAGCATGGCGAATGAATACACAACTTAAAGCTTTTATAAGCAACTTCCACTTTTATTTTTTGCCGGAGAAAACAGTAGAAGCAACAGTACTCAATTTTTCTTATTAATCTCCTGTTGTACTAAGTTTTTCAACTATTTGATAAACTTTAGGATCTTTTATTTTAAGATTTTTTTTTTTTTTCCTCAGCAAGCCTATAAAGGATTGGCTTAAATTGGGAAAGGTATTGGATACTTGTGAGTGTGTATAGCCTTTTAAATTCATACAGCAAAGGAGGGAAGGGACCCCAAGCACCAATTCTGGTGATGTCAGAAGACTGGTACTCTGGGAAATGGTTTCTATCCCTGCTTACTGCAGTGAATCTATTAGGTGACTTAAACCAAACTTTTCACAGGTGTCCAAACAGACCAAGTTCCTTATTTTTGGAGTTACCAAACAGAGTAATAAGACATGATTTGCAGAAGTAACAAGTACCAAGAACTACAGCTGAGAATGACTGAAGCTTTGAATATATCAAGAGACACATGAATCTAAAACGGAGAAGTCTGCATCCAAGTGCTGGGAAGCGACACAGCCTGAGCTGGAAGAGCGCTGATCACTCTGCTTCGGTCTGCCTTTGTTTTGGCTGTTTCTAAGTGACCACTGCACAGTCTCAACAGAAAAAGATACTGAAATAAACTCATTAATAATTGCTGAGCATTTTGTCTCCCAAGTAACTGCACTACAGATTCCTACAGTGTGACTTAAATAAGGCCTAAAGGCATACAGTGAATACAGAGGAGAAAATAAGCTATTTCGTAAAAATATGTAATATTTTCTTGACTTTTTCCTAACTGAAAGGAATACAGATACTACTGCACTTCTTAGAATCAAAACCAGTTACACTGTGCAGTAAGGGGTATTTATGCTCCTCTCTTGAGATACTCAAAAATTATTTTTCATCTTTTTAGACATAACGGAATGAAGGATCAATACAGCTTTTTCTTTTTGTTTTTGTTTTTTTGTTTTTTTAAAATCTTCATTTCCATTTAGAGTCCAGACCTCTACAGCTTTGATGTATCTTTCAGTTACCCATTTCTTACTGGTGGCAGAACTTGATGTCTGCTGAGAATGTCTTGCTATGCATCATCCAAATGAGACTATCCTGGTCTGTCAAGTAAATACTGCAGCTTCTCACCTGTTAATACAGAGCTGCCAATTACAACAACTCAGGTAAATACAGCCAGAAATTTCCCCAGAAATTGTTTCTGGGTGGGATGGTGTGCTCCCCCCGCCCCCAGGTACCAACCTGATCTTTATCTCCTGTAACCCTGCCCCAGCGATAGCCACCCGTGGTGGTCACAATGACCACAAGTAGTCCTGACGGTGGCATCTGGGGCTCAATGTGGTTTTGGGGAGACAGATAACGCAACGCGGGTACCGTGGGCAATGTACAAACAGGTCAATCATCTTTCCCCCACAAACAGTGAAGAGCCCAAGAGCCCTTTGAGCTGTCCTGAACGGCAGCGGGCTGCAGGCCAGGACCTCCCTGTAAGTAGCCCTCAAGTTAACTCCTCAAGGGTCGGGGAATTCTTGCTGCAACAGATCCTCAGCAAGAGACTGACAGCACATGCAACTTTGAAATCTTAGCAAAGTGATATAAAGGATTGATTGTGCATAACCAATCCTCTAGACATAAACCATTGATCAAATCTGGGACTAGAATTGAATCCAGCCATGCCTAGACTGCCCTCTGAGGAAGCAAGAGAGTCCTTTCTGAAACCTTGACTCAACAGGGGGGTCTCCCTGACAGCGCTGTCTGACCCTGTCCTCTATGCAGTAAATAAGCAAGTGTGCCTTGCCATCTCCACTCTTGTTAAAACACTGTCGCATTTACCATCAAACTTTGTTAAATCCCCGTTTTATATCAATACATGTATTGCTGCTTCTCTCTATGAGTGAAGTGCATCGCTCCATCTGCAACACTGGGCCAAAGCAGGAAACCATCTTTTACAAATTAATTAGAAGGTGATGCTATTAGAAAGTTATCTATTTAATACCTTAACTAATCTGGCCTATCTCCTCAAAATATAAACATTTTCTTGAATCTCCAACAAACCCTATAAGCATATGTAATGTGACAGAGGTAAGAGTTATTCTTGGATTAACAGTATTTTCCAATAATCAGAGGAACAGAATACTTTAATGTAAACACCACTGAGATACTTGAACCACAGCAACTACTGTCAAGCTATTCAAAACACCCCTGTGCAGTTTACAGCGCAAGTCTCTGCCGTCAGGCCAGTGCAAGATTCTGGGCAACAGTCCAAAGAGAAAGGGAAATCAGCTGACTTCATATTAAAGGTGTGAATAAAACACTATATTAATCTCAGAGGAGGTTCTATTTATTGCTGAAGTAGAGCGCAAGAGAGATTTCTCAGTTTTTCATACCAAGCCTGTGGCGTTGATAGTGCTCTATGATAGAAAGGCTATTATTTGTTCTGGGAAGAGGATTAGCTGTATGGTAACGGCAAGCGCACAGCAGCAAACGATGCAGTTTTGAACTATTTTATGCTATATGATTCAGTCAGCAATTAAATGAAATCTTAATATATTTCATAAATGGTCAAGGCTTTCCTGTGTACAAACCTGAAAACCAAACCAAAAATCATAAATTCAGTGTAACTTATCTTTCAATTTTGTGCTGTTGAAGCAATATTTGAGGCTTTACATCACCTTTAGGGTGTTGCTAATCTTTCATTAAAAATAATTTGTAGTTAAATCAGAACACTGAAAAAAAAGTGTTGAAAATAGGACAGTTTGTTCTGCAAAATCCTGGAAACAGTGGAAAGTTCTAACGAGGTTTTACTCAGATGTATTATTTTAAAACAAGGAAGAATGATTTTCTAATAATCCCAAAATGAAGAGATTCTTGGTTTGTCCAGCATCCTCTAGTGACCAAGGATTCTTTCTAGCTCCTAATTTGCTCTAAAAGAAAATGATAACTCACAAAATACCCCAAATAATCACACAACATAATTTGACACAGCTTTCTAGAGAACGTTACTTAAACCATTTGCATGGTATAGCGATAGTTTTCGGTGGGATTATCCAATAGAGACTGTTAGGAAAACAGATAATCCCTACAGGGAATCAGTGGAGACAAGCCCTGGAAGGAGGAAAAATTAAATAAATATTTATCTATTTTAAAATTAAAAAACAAAACACAGGTTCTGTTTCTTTTTGAGTTATGTAATTTCATCTCTAATGACATCAGTTAGCAGCACCAGAGTAGTAAAATCAGATACCGAATGTTATGACAGGCTAATTCTCATCTCTCCCACAGAAGTACATGCTATTTTTTCTGATGAGGAACGTAGCATACAGTTATTTTCTGGTGCCTTAGAACAAAAATCCAACAGCTCAGACAATACAGAAACATTACAGAATTACTAAATTCAAACGATAAGATTTTTTTGGCAGAATTGTGATGAGAGGTGAAAGAAGAGCTGATACGGTAGCTGAGATGAATAATCTGGCAGTCAAGAAGACGTGGGACCTCCCTTCACTGCTTAAGGCTTCTGTCAGGGCAGTTCCGGGAGCTGCTTCTGAGTCAGAACCCTCTGTAATAATAACTCTATTTGAGTTACTGTTAATATGTTGCTCATAAGCAAAAGTGCATGTTGATACAGTAAATGAAGTAGAAGTCAGTTTCAGATATGCACGTAGTTAGTTAATTATTGTATCTCATGACAGCTCTCAAAGAATTTAGATCTTCCTTGGGAGTGAAAGCCTATTTAAATATTTTAATACTGTAGGCTATCGTGAGCCATCCCATCAAATTACAGACTGCCTATTCAGTATTTTAGTGCAAGTCTGCTGTACTTACTGACCCGCTAGAAAGTGTTGTTTTAATACTACCAAGGCCAAAATATGACTACCACAATATTAATATTATTAGTCATAAAACACACCTTTCCCTCTCCACAGTTACAAGCCTTACTAAGAAGAGCTTTACCAGTTTTTCTGATGTATTATATGTTGTCTTGCTCTAATAACAGGTCTTGCAGAAAGCTACTTTCCAATTAATGTTTTTGAAGTGTTCACCTTAGTAACGTCTGCACTCACTGAACAGATGCATGTTTTAGAAAAGACTAAGAAGTTGCTATTTTGCAGGCTTATTAAATGCTAGTAGCAGGTAAGATCTACAAATGACTGTGACTTATCAGCTCTTCCTTGATCCTCCACTCACACTTAGCTGACTGGACTATTTCTCCCCATTATCGTGATACTGTTGGCCCAAAGTGGGTTCTTTACCTGGTGTACAAAGAGCCAATCCACACAGAATCGAGATACTCCTTATTTCATGTCTGCGCAGAGATGGGGCTAGGTGGAAACTCCACAAAGCCAGTACACCTTGGCTTATATGTTGTAAGCTTTTATAGTTTACAAAAATCAACTAACTGGCATACTATACTTATTATCGGTGGCTCACAATTTCACAGTAAGTTCCTACGGGCTACTTGCATTCTCACTTCAAATTAAAGGTATAGTATATTCATAAATTAGTATGCATGCTCAGCGAGGGGAGGAGGGTCTCATCTAGGAGGTGTGTAGCTTAAGATTTGGAGGTGTGGTTTTCACATTATAGTAAGCTAAGTTCACTGAAAGAACACATACTTTTTATTTTCAACACTTTGTAACAACCAGCAACCTTGCAGTTTTAAGGGAATGCCCCAGTTTTCCCTAGTTAGGCTCTTCGCATGTTTTTGCTGTCTACAGGCTGATACCACACACTTGGTTTCTTTGATTGCGCAAGGTCTATTTCTTCCTTAGCAACACCTTATCTGCTTTGCCTTCATCAAAACCCTTACCAATTGCTGAAGCTTGGTTGTCTCATTTCACTTTCCCGCTTCCTTAACTCTGCTGCATAATCCATCTGCAATTTAAACAAAAGCAGGAGAAAACTTCAACTAAAGGGCTGAGTTATCTACGTGCCACCAGCAGTACATCCATGTCGGTGTACTGGACTGCCCCCCAAACGCTGTATCGCAACCAGGGCGCCGGGCCCAGCGCGAGGCAGGGGACAGCACACGGGGTTCGGCCCAGCGCTGACGGGACTGTCGGTATCGGCCGGCGTCCTCAGACGGGACGTGCAGGGGCAGATCATAAACCCCCACGTACATTCAACTTTCTCCCCGCTGCTTTTCCCTGTGGGGGTTTCTCCTCAGCAGGCGGCCGGAGAGGGCCTGGCCGGGTCGGCGCAGCCGTCGCAGCGGACATCTTGATGCGCTGGGCCAAGGGCTCTGGCCCCTCAGGGCTGCGGCCTGCCCCGCTGACCGGGGCCTGTCCGCCCGCAGGTGCTGAGGAGGAGGAAGGAGGCGGGTGGCGGCACCGCAGCGGCGCGGACGCGGGGCCGGGCGCTCCGAGGCGCCGCCGAGCCCCGAGCGCGGCCTCCGGGCGAGGGGGAGCCCCGCGCTNCGCTGGCGGCAGCCCGGACCCTTTTCCCGGAGACACCTCCCGGGCGCTGGCAACCGCCGCGCCGGACAGCGGCCGCCGCAGGATGAAGCAGGTAGAGGCGCCGGCGGGCGGTGCGGGGCGGCTGCTGCCGCGCCGCCTCCCCGCTGACGGGCTGTGTCTCCCCGCCGCAGGCGCTGGTGGACGACACCGAGGATGTGTCGCTCGACTTCGGGAGCGAGGAGGAGCTGGCGCTGCGCAAGGCAAAGCTCAGGTAACGGCGCGGGGAGCCGAGGGGCCCGGCCCCGCCGCGGAGGCCTCAGCGTGGCGGCGCCCGCCTGAGGCACCGGGCCCGGGCAGCCTCACTGCGCCAGCGGGACCGACGCGCCAAAACACGACAAACTCCATTTAAACGCTCAGTTCCCGGTTTGTTTTTTACAGGGAAGGGCGGTGGAGCGCTGGAACAGCCCTACCTGGGGAGCCGCTGGGTGGCCCTGCCGGCTGCTGGGCGGGCTCAGCCCCATCCTGCCCTTTGGGAATGTAAAACCCCCATTTCCAAGTCAACATATCACTGAAAACAAATAAAACCAAACCACCACCACCACACCATAAAGGCCACCCCAACCACACAGTATTTTTGTTGGAGCTGGAGAGCGCTCCCATCTTCAGCGCAACCGGCTGTGCGGCAGAGTGCTTGGGCATTGCATCGCGCAGCCGGCTGAAGGGAAACAGCACGTTATTTGCAGTAAAACCCAGCATGTTTTCCTAGCAGGGGATGTGGTCGGAAATGTGTGGGATACAGTATATCTTACCCTTGTAGCCGTTGCCCAAGAAAAGCCAGCCCATCGCTCCATCTGTCAGGCTAAGCAGTCTCCCGTGACACTCCCAGAGGCGTCACTCCGCAGCTCTGTCCACACCGAGCTCCCACAGCCCTTGTTCCAGACACGGCTCTTCAAGAGTCTCCAGTCAAAGACTGTCAAGGGAAAAGTTTTATGTCAACAGGAATTGTACATATGCATGCACTCACTGATAATGTTTATAATCAGCTTTGATTTTTATTGCTTTCCTCCCCTGCACCTTGCCCCACTTTACTCTGCGCTGTTACAATGTTAGTATTTCTTGTAGGTGTAAAGAAAGGGAAAGAAGAGCTATTAAGCCTAACATCAATATTATCTGAGACGTGCAAACAAGCAATCACATAGCTTTACAACACAATTACTCCGTTTTACTCCTGTTTGGTGAAGCATTTCTGCCCTTCCAGTACATCTGACTTTGCAACTACACGATGAGCCAGCCACAACACAAGATTAACATTCCCAGAGTTGCTTTGTTTCTGTGCTTTAGCAGCAGCAGACAGCTTAAACGAAGGCTTATATTTTTGGTGCAGTCTTGGAGAATATAAAGGATTAAACTAAACTGGGAAATACATTTTAGGAGCATGTCTTGAGCACGTGAGCCACAAGTTCAGTCTACAGGATGAGACTAGAGTTAGCATGAAGTGAAACCACCCTGAAATGCTTGTAACGGGTCCACAGCACGAGTTACTTTACTCTAGAAATCTGTTCCTACTGGTTCACGCTACACGATAATATAGACAGGCAAAGTATCAGTGACTATACTATTAATTGGTCCACTTTGTATAGATACTCATTTCATTAGAGACAGCTCTTTTTTCTTGCCCTTATGGCAACAGTAACAGATAATCTCATACTGAAAGAAGTCTTCTGCTCTAGAATACAGAACTGAAACTCCTCACATTGTTCACACAGGAGTTTGGGGTTTTATTTCTGAAGAATCTTGTGCAAACAAGCCTGGAGCACAACCAAGTGCTGCAAAATTTTGTTGTCTTAGAGGGCATAACGACATGTTGCAATCATTTGTCTTTATTTAACTTTATCCCAATATTCCCAATTCGTATCTTGAACTTGGTTGGAATTTGCATAAGCTATGACAAGTTGTGCTTTTGTGACTCTCCAAGGTACATGCAAACGCGCCTCAAAAACCAGAGGTATCTGGATAGTGATTAGTTAGTGGCTACTTTCATAAGAAGGTTAGGAAAAAGATAACTTGCACCTTCTTTGCAGGTTATTGCAGTATCAGAATATTTGATCTGGAACAGTTAGGACCATATGATCGCTGCTTTTTCAAATCAGCCAGATAACACAAGGGGATCGAGTCAGAGAGCCTGTTTGTTCAAAATTTGCCTAGATATATTTGAAGTACCAGACAGAGGTATGAAAAGCAGCATGTAGAGTGCTGCCATGGCACTCCGAGCAGGCACCAGGAACGATTCTCCCGTGGTTCAGTGCTACACCTTAGGGTTGAGCCAGTTTGATTCCTTAATATGGGATGCAACACAATTCTTAAGAGCCCATTGCTGCCCTAGTAGGCATCGTGCCTGCAAACTGAACAGAGGTTATTGTAGCAAGATAAATGGGAATTATTTAGCCTCAAGGCTCCAGTTCTATACTATATGGATGTTTAGATGCAACAGGATAACTGGAAGTCCAAGTAAGTGGGTTGTGATGCTTTCAGGAGCAAATGGATACCAAGCGGAGCCAGTGCAGAGCTTTAGTTACCTTTACTCTTTACTGGATTTGGATGCAAAAAAGAAAATAGAAAAAAGAAGAGTTATGTTTTGAAGCCTATAGTGCCTTCCATTAGTACAAGGAATCATGTGAGTTTCTTACTGCCATCATATTTCTGGAAATTAGCTTTTAAAAAAAAAAAAGATAAAGTACAACTGAATTTAATATAAATGCATTCTCTTAAGAAAAGCTGTACATATTTTGTTTCAAAAAGGATGCAGATTGTTTAGCTTAAAGTTTTAAAAGACAATTTTATCTATCTGAGATAATCTGCTTATTAAAAAAATAAGCTAGGAGCAAAGTTTCGTCTGGTAGCTGTGAATTGAGGAAACACTTTTTCTGTTAAGTGAGGAAGTGAAGAGTTTGTTTACTGCATTCCATTAGTTTCAGGATTGATTTTTTTTAAAGCATAAATAGGTGGACATTTTCTGAGACTGAGAGAGTTGTCCGAAGAATGAGGTGCAAGTTTTGATTTATCTCTCTATTCCTCTCCTGGGACAAGAGCCTGCAAGTCAGCGTCTCTGGCGTGACGAGCCATATCTTTGTGAGAGGATTGACAGCTCGTAGTCTCAATAAAGTGTTTTGCACTGTAATAAATGCGAGCCTCTTGCTCCGGTACTTTTGATTTAGTAAACGCCCTTCAAAGTTTGATATTGGAACAGATTCAGCATCCACACAGTAATACATCATCTGACTTCCAGAATGAAAGGCTACTTCTCCAAAGTTACTTTCATATTTGAAGCACTGATATAGTTATAAAAGCCTAGTCCCCCCTGACGCACTGCAGGGCTGCGATCTCTGAATAGCTTGTGTTGATACAGGGTTTGCAATTCTTGTTATTGACGTGAATTCTTACATCCTCTCGAATGAGATCAAGACTTGAAATAGCAAGACACTATCTGGTTTTGACCGTTCACAATATTCCCTCTGCTCCACTCGCCCACCCACCTGTCTGCTTATGGCAGAAAAAGCTCTTTTCACTTAAAATGTCACGTGTTTAGTTTTAAGTCAGAAGTAGCTTTTGGAAAGTTTGAGGTTAACGTGGGCATGATCAGGAGTAAATATAAACTACAGCTGTGCATGGGTCTTGCTTATCCAGTCATGTGTGTGTAGTACTACACACACAATATTGCCGTTATAGGATAGGTAAATACTAGAACAGTTAAACAACTATAGAATAATATTACAATAAAGAAATAAATATAATTATTATAATGCAAATCTAATTATAATGTAAGGTTATTATAAACAATTAGGATTGCGTGTAAATTACATGTATCATTTTATTATACACAATAATATAATAAAAAATTTAAGAGTTGAATAGTTAATGATGACCTAGACCACACTACTGTTAATTGTTTAGAGAGGTAGAAGAGCTTAATGAGACAATCACTGACTTAAAAAAAATTTACATAAGACAAGTTTTAGTCACTCAGCTTCAAGGGAGGAAGTTACTCAAATATAATAGCATCTAGTTAATTGTCACTTTAAACTAATTAACACAAACAGAACTGTACAGAATAAGTTCTTGTATTTGGGTTATTACCCTGACAATTGTACTGTGCTCATTGTAGCATTCTCCAAACCCCCTGGGTTACTCTACAGGCCAATATCCCGTGCCACACAGTTACTTCTTCCACTGAAATTCCCCTGTATTTTGTTAACGGACAAAATTTTTGGTTGATGAGCAAAGCACAAATATCTAGTGAAATTAATGAACACTCATTCATGAGAACTGTTAGATTCCCAAACCATATTCCCTCTGTAAAGGGAAGTGTTTGGTTTCAGACATTACATATGAAGGTTCATTTTGTCTTACACCCAAGAGTTATATTGGTTTGTTTGTTTTTTTTTCTTTTAGTCTCATAGTTCCTGTTCTGCTTTTCAAAACAGTTCTGAAAGGTATCAGATCTGTCTCAATTCCTTTGTGCCTTACTGTGCTGATTTATTTCATGAAAGGACAAGGATTTTAGGGTGCTGCGTTGAGCACAACCACAAGATTAATTTATGCAGGACTAAAGAAATTGGTGAAAGACTCTAGATTTTGTTCTATCTTTGAGAAAGCTTTGATATTAACTCCATCTTTTAGCTGTAGATTGGAGGGTGGCTATTGGAAATACTATTGCTTTGACAATGAAGATATACGTCAACATATGAAATAATAGCAGCTACAAACCAAAATGCCATTATAGACTAGAAATAGTTGTGTTATACTATATTGTCAGCAAATACTGTAGCATTCCTTCCTGTCCCATAATTTCCTAAGTGCTCTGTGGAGTTTTTTATTGATTTTTTTTTTTTTTTT
>VZSF01009057.1:209815-222961 GCA_013398295.1 Chionis minor | reverse complement strand
TTTTTTTTTTTTTTTTTTCTTTCTTTCAGGCACCCACTGGCCACCTTTTTCCACCTGTTTTTCCGAGTGAGTGCTATTATTACCTACTTGTTCTGTGACTGGTTCAGCAACAGCTTTGTTGCCTGTTTTGTCACTATTCTGCTCCTTCTGTCCTTTGACTTTTGGTCAGTTAAGGTAAGATGACCTTGAACAGTAATTACCTTTGAAAGTATTTAGTGTGCCATTATTTAAAAAAAAAAAGCTATACTGACAAGTGATGAAAACATTGTGATTTGTTGATTTATTAGGTGCCCGGTCGGTTTTAATCTAAAACATTTACATGTCTTAGTTACTGTTACCGTTTATCACCATATTCTCTATGGCTGATGGGAGCTACTAATATGGTGAGACGATTGCCTTGCCACAGGTAGATTTGGTTTTATTCTTACCCTCTCAAAAAAAGCAAGAAGCCATACTAGCTTTCAGTGGTGGCTACCAAAGGATGCCTAAAGCGGCAATAGTGTGCCCAGACCCCGCATGCAGCCCCAGACAGCTCCTGGGAGCCCAGCTATGGCACCAGTGGCCTGATGACAGGCAGGCAGGCGGGTCAGGCCAGCACAGAATCCCAGGGGCTCCACACGTGGAACAAGGCTTTTGTTTTGTAGAAGTGAAGCACTGATGTGTCCCCAGTATACCCAAAACTACTATTCATCCAGGTGCAGAAATGTTTTCTTAATTTTGCTTGATTCCACGTAGCTTATTTGCTTACAATTAATATTCCATTTTTTTCAGTATTTTTGTTTGCAGTTGTCCTCTCTTACTGAGGAAATTTGTTTATTGGGTGCTTCTCCAACCAACTGCTTTAGAAAAGATACATCCTATAATTTCTTACCCAGATCAATGTTATTGTGCTAATCATCGTATTAGAAGAGAACAGGCCTCTAAATTTGTGGTAACTCACCCACCCTTAATGACTGTTGTGCTCGAGCTGGTGCAGCTTTTAGAACTAATTTTAGTATTTGATAATAGTAATAATTAAAATTAATAATAAAGATAAAGATAAATAATAAAGATAAAATTAATAATAATTTGAGACATGCTTGTCTTTTTTTTTAATGTTAGTCTGACAAGTGAATTATGCGACTGATTAATGCAAATAATTGTTTCTGTCACTAGAATGTGACAGGAAGGCTCTTGGTTGGTTTGCGTTGGTGGAACCAGATTGATGAAGACGGAAAAAGCCACTGGGTGTTTGAAGCAAGAAGGGTAAGTGTGCTAACAAAAGTAGGCCCAGGGCAAACAGAATCCACAGCATCAGCTTTGCAAGCTTTCCTAAGTCAAATAAAGAAGTAACAAATAGAGCACCTTTAACAGTTACTTTTTATCCAGCTTCTATAGAAGATAAGGTAAGTATTCACTTGCAAGCACACAGGATTGTCACATCCTGGAAGCGTTCAGAACAAAACTGGTCTCACCACATTGTCATCATATGCATCAGTAGAATAAATATTCATAGCATGGTGCTATCGGTACGAAACGTTTCTGGTAGTTCCATTTTATTTTCCAGTGAGAACATCTTGTAATACACACATCTTCCCATAGTTAATCCTCTTCAGGAAAGATCTTATGTTGAAAGCAATGCTGAATAGTTCAAATTCAGTATTTTAAAACAAGAGTTTTGTTCATGCTCAGGCAATATGGTGAGGAATAGAACCTGGATCACAGAGCATTCTAGTACTGCTAGAGCTCCCCCAAATACCCTCACCCAAAAAGCTATAAAAAGGCACTTGCCATCGTTGCCAGAGTCAAGACTGGAGGTTTTTGCTTTCACTTGCTGACATTCTCCCCACAGCCCAATTCAGCCAGGAGCCCAGCACAACAATGCTGCAAGCACCACTCACTAGGCCATCCCTTTCCAGCCAGTCCAGCTCTGCAGCCAGCCCCGGCTCTGAGCCCCATGGAAAACCCTGGAACGGCGTGGGTCTGGAGTGGCCTCTCGAGCAGCGCTGCTGCCCTTTGCAACGAGAACGCGGCCAAGCAGGGGAGCAACTGGCAGAGCCTGGCTGCACACCTTAAAGAGGACAACAGAGGTTAGCGTTCTTCCTGTGATCAAAGTGAAGCCTGAAGAGAGAACGTAGGCAATCCTACACGAAAGCAGAGACACCAGGACACCCTCAGCGTTTCTTAGTTTTGTCAAGTCGAGACAGAAAGCAAGAGCCTTCTCAGTGCTTAAAAGCAACGACATCCATAAGGGACCTCCTGACCTCCAACATCACTGTAAGATGAGCAAGCCTAGTTCACCTACTACAGTTTGTCAATTCCAGCCCAGAAGTACAAAGCCAATTCATCCGCGCGGGCTAAAGCCCTCCACAAATTCTAACAAGTAGGAGCTTGCTCAACGCGAAGTGATAGCACCACAAGAAAGAACGCACCATTAGAGTGGACTGCATTTTTATCATGGCTCATCCACGAGAAATGCTTTGTCACGGTAAGGTCCTGGAACGCATGCAATTCTCGTGCTTTCCAGTCAGGCATTCCCCACCTCTTTTGCCAGTCCTCTGGCAACTTTTTAAGTTCTCTTCTTTTATAGGTAAGTTTGCTTAGGAACATTCCAAGTCACTCACCAACAATAAACAGCTAATTCCTGGCACGCTGCTGATGCAACAGAAGCTCACCCTTGAAATCTCATCTTCTGCTGAGGTTTGCTGGAAGAAAACTAATTCTTACACTTGTATTCCAAACATCACAGCTCCTCTCTCCCTTCTTTGGGATCACTGCAGCCTTTTGTAATCTTGCTCATCAAGTTAACTGCTGTCTTTTGGGTGTAAGGTCCTCAGGTGTACTGACTTTTCTTCTCCTAAATAGTGCTAATGCAATGTCACTGTTGGGTAATTTATCAGTAATTTGGGATACAGGTGATTAAATCCTTTTATTGACTCAGAGCATCTCCTTTTTCTGTAAGTATGAAGGCATAGAACATTCTCTGAACCACTGTAACATCACTGGTTTAGAGGGTATGTGGAAAAATTAAAGACACCTATTGCATCTTGCAGGGTTTTCTTAGACAAGGTAGAGTAACTTAAGGGTATTTCTAAGTCAGATGCCATTATCTGCCTCGTGATGGGTGGATGAGTCATATTTTTACATGCAGAGTTCAAGATACTGAAAATGAACTAAAAGGCCTTTTAGTTTTTAGAATGGAAGAGTCTCTGGGGTTTTCTTTTCCAGTTGTGAAGCTCGTATTGCAGAAGCTGGTGGTTGAGTGGTCTGAGGTTTGGAGTGAGATTTTGAATTTGGGTCTCCTAGGAAAGGTCAGACCCTTCTGGACTACTCTCTCTTGTTTCTCCTAAGCATTAGGAGTTAGCAATGGTCCTTTCAGCGTAGCTGGAGACACAGGAGGTGTGCTGACACCAAGAAATCTGCAGCCAGGGCTTTTTGCAGCCTGCGTGATTTTTTTTGCTCTCTCTGAAGAACACAAATAGAGCTCCAGGAGTAAGGATGCCTCCTTTGGAGAGATGCCAGCAGTTACCATGCTGTCCAACACAAGTGTTACAGAAGAGGCATTTTCAAAGCCACAGTTCTTAATTTCTGTACTATGAGTGGACTTCATAAGCAAAATTGAAGTTACCGGTTTGTAATAAAAAACTGAGCTTCATGCAAGGTTTAAATTAAGCTAAGACACTGCATGTTTTTAGGAAAATGTATGGAAATGGGCACTGTTAGAAGAATTCCATTGTCTGAACTGGAACCAACTGATAAACCCTATGGGGGATCTTTAGAGTTTGCCTTTGTTAGCACTTGAACAAACAGCTCATTGCAGTTTCTGCGTTAGGGACTACAGCCTTTCTGTTCCCCCCACACTTCTGTGACCAGGGCACGCGTCACGAATCCACAATACAGACAGTGAAGGACTCGCACTGAAGTTCTGCGTGTGACACTGTCTTCTGTTTCACACTTCTCTAAGGCCTGGCTGAAGTTTGAATATAACATCAAGGTTAACTTACTACTTCTGAAGTTTAAAAGCAATTGTCAGTGTAAGAGAATTTCGACTTTAAAATATTACTAATCTGTAGTGTTCTAGATAATGTAGCTATCATTGACAAAAGGAATAATTATCTCATTTAAATGTGAACAGAGAGCAGAACATTTTGAAAAGAAAATGCTGTCATGTACAGCAGGGCAGCAGGCAGAAAACGTGGCATAAGCTACTTCTCTTCTTATTCAGTCTTCTTTCCATGCATATAATAAGGGAAATCCAGGTAAAAAAGTAATTTTGTCCATTTCTCCTCCTCTGCCACTTTGTTATTTATTGTGGAATTTATCTTTGTGGCTAGTACTTTCAATAATTTTCCTTCTAGGTGCCTATAAGAGCTGCCTCAACTGAAGCTGAAGCTCGAATCTTCTGGCTTGGTCTCATTATCTGCCCAGTTATTTGGACAGTGTTTTTCTTCAGCACCTTGTTTTCCTTGAAGCTGAAGTGGCTGGTAAGTCTGGGGAACGGACAATGGCAGTGGAGGGAAGACTCAGATCTGTTAGTTTTGCAACAGCCTTTGAACCAAATCTTCCAAAAGTACAAAAACTACACCAACAGCTTCAGGAAATCAGAGGCTTTCCCTGCACTCTGGAAAGGATTAGTATTTTGTCCCATGTGTACTAGGTTATTGGGTGTCAACTCCTTCATCTAACTTGAGAACCTTAAGTGGCTGGAAAAATACAGACTTCTTTTAACTGTGGCAACTTACTTTCCCCAACTTATTTCAGTCAAAGGAAACTAATAGGAAAGGACAAAAAATGAACCAGTGGTGCTGGTTTTCAGGTTTTCACATCTCCTTGGGACTTGAACGTTACTTGCTCTTGAAAGTAAGGATTTTAGATCTCTGGTGCAATTTCCTTTTGAAAGAACCAGTATCATAGCGCTTAAAACCTTGATAAATTGAGCCGTAACTATGTATTTTATAATCACTGTATTTATAAACCATCCACTCTGTGAAGAAAAACATTACACATTTTTCTAAATACAAGAGGACATTTACTCTGCATATTTCATTATGTTAAGATATTTTTGTCTATGAAATCATGTTTTCCCCTGTAACCATTAAGGGCTTGGATAATCAGCACAGAATTAATTTTGTCAAGTTCCTAGCCGTGCTAAGTACAATTTCTTAATTCAGTTTGAAAAAATAAGAAGTATCTTGCACACGTGCAGTTACATAACCAGTAACTGACAAGATTACATTTTATTATTAAATGAAAGAGGAAATTAAGCTATGGGAATGTATCAATTGCAAATCATTAACCGCTTTCTAGTGCCCAAAGCAGCATGGCTGAACAAGCATTAGTTAAAATTAAACCAGCAGTCTTTCTCCACGGCTCCACCTTTATTTTTGAAATCCAGAGACTGTTTGCCAGACTGAGAGCTGGTTGGAGAAGGAACCTTAACTAGCACTGGAGGCAGGTTCTCAGGTGCTTGTAAAAGGCAAGTTACACAAACGAAAATACAATGGCTTCTGGGAAGCTGTTTCTGAGGCTAAGAAAAACTTTTTTTGTAAGTTATTAGTCAATCAGATGGGTTCCACCTGCCCTTAAGCCTCTAGTACCACAAAAGGATCTAATTATTTTCCCTGCCTGTTAATGCCAGATATTGATTTGTATCTATTGATGCTCTTTGTAAATCTGTAAATTACAGAATCTTATTTGTATGTCATAAGGCATTTGTCAGCTAAACAGGCCTGCAGGCTTGCTTTATATCTGGATGTGAAACTTTCAGATACAAATCGGGCCTAAAAAAGGTGAAATGATTATGGAATCAGCTGAACAGGTCCTTTTTTGAATAGGCGCTTTTAGGAAAGTAATAAAGTCTTTTGAGATAGAGAATTCTCACTGTGTTGATAAAAAGAGAGATATTTTGTAGAAAGGAACTACCGTGTTTAAGTTTAACGTGACTGGATCTCTTTGAAAGTCATTTATTACGGGGAGAACTACCCCCGCTCTTATAGCAGGTGTGTGTATCTAAGCAGTATGTACACATACACACACGCGTGCGCATACATATTCTAGACACACAGTCTACATATGGCAGTGTATCTGTCCCAGCTGAACTGTTGTTTGTCCGCAGGCTCTCGTGATAGCTGGGATCTCCCTGCAGACTGCTAATTTATATGGCTACATCCACTGCAAATTAGGGGGACAAAAAAGCATCAGCAGAGCAACTTCCAGTTTTTTTGCGACAGCAGATGTTCCCAAGAGTAAGTTCCGAGTCGCTCTGCCAGTTATCGCCCCGGAAATATCACGTACTGACCTGCCTCACGCTGTTGATTTTGGCTCTTCCCAGGTCTTAGTTCCCAAAATGACTCCTGGCAGGGCTACCTGGATTCTGCACTAAGCCTCTCTGGCAGAACCCGCTCGGAGGGCTGTACCCCAGGTCACTTTGCTCTGTGCTCAGAAGCCCGCAGAAGCTTCACAACTGAGCTGCTTCCGAGCCCCATGAAGAGTGTCCCCAAGTTAAATCCTCGGAGAGGTGTCTTCCGAGCTGTTAGGGTGCCTCTCCCTGGGCACAGCTGGGAGAGCTTTCTTCAGCCCTTGGGCTTCCGCCTGCCTCTGCCTCGCTTTTTATAATGAAAGATTCCTGCAGAGTAGGTTACGCTAACCCCCACGCCTCCTCTGCTCATTCTGCAGGACAGACCAGGAGAATTTCAGAAGAGCACATCAAAGACCACGTGAAGACAGGCACTAGATAATCAAATAAGGAAGAACAAAAAGGATGAGCAGTAAAAATACTCATTTATGAAAGCTGTTCTTCATTAGAAGGTATTTAAGTAAAGCTCTTCTAGAATTACACCCGCACGAATAAGGATTTTATGTTATTTGTGTTTGAGTCTTTAGAGTCTGAAAGGTTTTGAGCCTTCGTTACTTAGAAGTTTCATCAAAAAGCAGTTTGTGTAGGCACAAACCAAATGCTTAGGTTATACAGAGAACACTTCATCAACAAAAAAACGCGTCAACTAACCTGAAACTGTTGGATTATCTCAACCAAGAATTAGAATGTAATCAGAGGACAGTGCTCATTTGTTTAATTTTTGAGCTACAATAAACAAAGTCAAACTGCCTTTCCCTCTCGTACGCGATACTGATTTCTCAAAGCTTTGATTTCTCAAAAAAAAAAAAAAAAAGAATTAAAATCACAAAGAGCCTCTTAGTTATTAAAGATACCAAATGTTCATTTTTTTTAGTGTTCAGACTTAGGGTCAAGTAGAAGAAAGTACAAAAGACACGTAGCAGGTTCACACAGTACTTGTGCCAAGCAGCCAGTTAGGTATAAATGAAGGGTTAATCTTATGCCAATATCTGTAATAAATAAAATGCTGTACTTGTGCTACAATTAACTTACCTACGCTCTAGTAGGTTCTGAAGACTGACGCCAAGTATAAAAAAGGAGACAAGACAACACTGAATTTCACTTAAGTATGGATCTTTTCCACTGAAAGGAAAGATACTGAAATGACGTTACACAAAAGAGAGAGCGGGCACTACAGTTCATCCTGTCAGGGGCCTTTCAGGCAGGACAAAGCCTCCTACACGCGCACAGCAGACACGTCCGCTGCACCCCAGTGTCAGTGGAAACCATATACTCAACTTTCTAAATAAAATCTTGCGTCTGCAAACACCAACTGCACATGCAGGTTATCAGTACCACGACAGCGGATGCAGGTTGTGCCTATGTAACACAGATGAAAACTCAGTTTTATAGCTTTCTAGAAAGCTTTGAGACCACCCGCGAACACAAGAAACTCAAACTACAGAAAAAAACTAAAGCAAGAACAGTTATATTAAGAATTTATTTGCAATATACAAAAAAGAATACATTCCTTCTATTAAAGGCATAAGTTACTTTTCTATAATTAAACTACATTTTTATTCCATTCATAGATCAGATAATCTTTTCTTCATGAAAATGGTGTTGATCACAGTATTCCTGAATTCCTGCAAAGCCAGGGAAAAAAGTTACACAAATCGTATTTCAGTTTCACACCAGGAGTTAGTTATTGCTGCATCACTCTGTCCCCTATTGGTACAAATACCACAAGTCAGGCATTTATCACAGTGAAAACGGCTTTAGAAATTTCCCAGCTGTTTGTATTTTTAAACTGCACGTCACTGGCTCTGTAGGTAGGTTTTGTAAGGTTTTCTTGTGCAACTACAATTAGAAGCGGAGGCAATAATTAGCCAGCTGTATCCCACTCAGCTATGGTGAGCACACCTCAACAACCCTGAGAATCTCAGAACTCTTCTGAGAGCGCAAGTACACACACACCTTTCCTGAAAATGAATGACTGAAACCAGTTATTAAATACAACTCTGGTACCACTTTAACAGCCTGCCATAGCTGATTCCCGGCAGAAGTGAACATAGTATTTGCATCTGTTACTTTTGTAATTGCTACACACATCTGCTGGCTTTATTATTTGTGGTAGAATAACATAATTCTGTTTAGCACCTTCCTGTACAGCAGAAGTACCCAGAGCTGAGAGGATTCCTTGGTGCAGTGACTGTCACTTACTGTGAATGATATTCCTGTAAGATGACGCAGCTGGAGAGTCGGGTGCTTCAGACAAGAAAGACTGGCCTTTGTCACAACTTCTTCCTTGGAGCACAGGGAAGAGCATGAAAGCAAAGCAATGGGAAAAGATGAACTTTTCTTTATTGTACCCTTTATCCTGCTCCCAGTTACACCCTTCCAAAGAGCCATTTGCAGCTATTCCTTTTAAGAAGTCCTCATGTCAGTAACATAACCAGAACTACAGCTGACAGGAATACTGCTGGCAGAAACCTTCAGTCATTATTTTGGAAGTACTGACCTGTTCCTTGATGTCATTAACTCTAATATTAATTGCTAATACCTAGCGAGTGGGCAAGGAATGAAGCCTTCTCACCACCCACAAGAGAGCTTGCGTGGTGCCAGTACCAGTGAAGTTAAAACCCCAGCTCCAATGCCCAACACCTACACGATATTCTTCTTCCTAGTGGTTATGATTTTATTCAGTCTGCGCTTCCAGGTGATTACACCGAAGACAAAGACACGTTGCGCTTCAAGTACGATTATACAGCTGATAAGATGCATAATTTAATCTTAATCAAGATTTAATTTCAGGCTAAGGAAATTATCTCTTTCCACTCCATGCTGTGTCGCAGTTCCAGTAACTGTTGATTCAAAAAAAAGGCCTATCTAAAAGTAGGTATTTACCCAAGAGACCAAATATTTAATATGCTAACTTATCAGTGTCCAAGTCCGGGTATTCCAGTAATAGCACCAGTACAGGAAGAAAATCCTGTTTTAAATGCAGCGCAATAAAGTAACTGTACCTATTTGAGGATCGAGAGGCACTTTACCCAGGAGGGAAACATTTAAGTTCTGGCACATCTTCTCTGCACCTCCAGTAGTTGGGGGAAAGATCTGAGATTCGTTCTGGGACAACATGAAAATGAGAATTAAAATACTGCAATTCTGAGAACAAGGCATTTTTTGAGCAATATTTTATACACAAACAACATCAAGATAAAAAATGCTTTAAGATACAAAGAGCCTTACCTTACACTTTGGACATACAAAGCCACTCATGTTCTCCACAACACCTATGATTGGCAGTTTCACTTTATGGCAGAAGTTGATCTCCTTCCGAACATCCTGCAGCGATACTTCCTACAAGAATTCGGAAACACTGCTGTTCTGACTGTAATGCTTTGACACAGAACCCGCTAACTTACACCCTTAGAGCTATTTTAAAGGAAGTTCACAATGAATTATCACCGCTGTCTTCGTATTCTGAGGAACACAAACCTGTGGTCCATGCTCTAGCAACAATTCCCCGAGTAGCAACAGAACAGGTACAGCAGCTGTAGCCCACGGAATGTGGGTGTTTTGAAATCTGACTTGACTCTAATAAAGATTCAGCCATGCTTGTGTTTTATTTCCCATATTAATCTCTATCTTTGGTTCTTTAAATGTAACTTTTTCACATTTTCAGTTTACAGAAAGACCCTTGGCATTCTCAAGAGAATATCTCCTTTGCAATTAAATTTCAAATAGCACATCATCCCCTCAGACTCTCCACGTGTATGCCTGCCCTCCTTCAGTTCTCCCGTTCCCTTCTCCTGCCCTCACCAGCTGTCTGCCAGCGCCCTCCCCACTTCACTTCCTTCACGTTTTGTCCTTTCAGCAGTTGTGGAAATACCAGGTGTCTTTCGCTAGTTTGATCTCCCACTCCTTTCCAAACCAGGCTTTAAAACCCATGCTGGAATTTGACGTATTTTAAGTTTCAGATCTCCAGGGGCTGGTTTTTCTTTCGAAGCGCACACCACAAAGTCGCCTACTGGAGGCAACAGGCTATGTCACCTGGTGTCAAGCAGAGCACGTCTTATCACTTACAAACTAAACTTCTTACTGACTCCTGAACGCCAAGCTGCTGGTGAGTAAATTACAAATTCGTGGTGATGTGAACTCTAACCTCAAAGAAGGAAGTGAAATACTGCATTTCCCTTCACCATAACAGCTTTTGATTGTGAACTGCTCAGTGGTTTAGTGACCCACTCGGATCCCCTGCTCCACCAAGCCACCCACCTGACTCACAAACCAGCCAGCTGTAGGCAAGAAAGTCAACTCCCTTAGCGTCTGTACCACCACCTCTCTGAAGCTAAGCAGGGACTCTAAACCAAGGAGTGGCTTTATCTGCCACGATGCTCCTACCAATGGAAATTCAGCGCTGGTACCTGAGGAGTAGTGATTATAACAGCACCGTCGATGCGCGTTGCGCTGAGATACTGCACAATAGATAAGTGTTCATCTGACGTTCCGGGAGGTGTATCTACTATCAGGTAATCGATTTCACCCCAGTCCACATCACGAAGAAATTGCTTGATCAGCCCTAAAGGAAAGGACAAGAATGTGGAAGAGAGGAGAGAAAAAATAAATCTCCCTGCACTTCAAATTTTAGGGTCTACTTCAAATCGTATAGTCTAGGTATGCAGATCCTTCCGACCTGTCAACCTCAGCACAGAAATGCTTATTTTGCCAAGGCTTTAAAAACCCCCTGTCAATACAGCATTTGACTTTCTAAATTCCATCAAATGAGGATGTTCAACTAAAGAGAATAAATAACCATTCACTCATTTTTTCCTATAGCTTACTATACTATATTTATGTTATCAATTAAACCAGCTCATGATCCTAAATCTTTCAACTGTTGTTGAAAACACCTGATACATACCATTTTTTTTCGGTCCCCTCCAGATGACAGCATCATCAGGACTACTAAGCAAGAACCCCACGGACATGACACCTAAGTTTTCTTCAACATACTAAAATAGAAGTAGAGAAACTCAGCAGAGCAGACAGAACAGTAAAGAGCGAGCACAGAAATCAACTCTAACACCAGCTTTTATAGAAGAGCAGTTGTGGGGGGGGCAGAAGACATTAAGAAAATAAAGGCAGAGAACCTTATGCTTCTCTCAAAGGCCACTGAAAACTACCACTGTTGTGCAACACTCACCAATGGCATTCACAGACTGGAAAAAATCCAGTTGCAGTATGATTTACAGTGGTTTGTGGAATACCAGAGGCAGCACAAGGATAAAAGCAGCCTTCCCTCTCAGCATCAAGCCCTCTTAATTTTTCCCAGTGTACACAATCAAGGGGATCTTTAGACAACCAACACTCCGGCAAAACTCGCCCTGCGTTGTCTAAAGATTAATGAGATTTTTCTTGGGTGTAAGACGCTTTTTGCCTGTCACTGCGAAGGTGACATACTGTACAGCTACATGATAACCAAAAATAATGAAATCAAGTAAGTTATGTTTACGGCCCATTGTATAGTAGGAAAGTCAGTAATCAAGAAATACTTAAAATAATGAAACTATTGTAGAAATGCAGTCATATTATGATTAACATAAGAAATTTAACGCTGATCTATATAGGTAATATCCAGGCTCTATAGAAATCTGGATATTTACATCATTAGAAAAAGAATTGATAGAACTATTCTCTGCTCCCTCCTCACTTGTTTTTCACTTTAGAAGACAGTGCCCAACCCAAACAACCCCAGCAAACTTGCTGAAACAGCTACCCCAGCTTACCACTGGAGACCACCCAGATCCACTCTGATGAACCTGGGAATTGAAGTGACACGTAAAGTTACATTAGAAATAAATACAGATGTTGCATAAAACACAAACTGGGTAAACAGCTCTCCTGCCTATGGGTACAACGCTGCTTTATTGGAGCAGCCGAGTTAAGAACTGCAGGAGGACCAGTTCTCCACCAGTAAGCGAGCAACTGTGCCACCCTTTTGCAAGACATTTACCTACGACTTTATATACTTATATAAAATATTCTAGGGCTGGTAAAGAGCATCACGCCGGCATTACTTAAGTTTAAAGCAGTCATGAACAGCATGACATGCAGCAAAAGCTGCTGCGCAGAACCGGTCATCCCGAAAGCAGACAACTCTTTTACAAACTAAATTACACTGAACTCTCTCTCACCTTCTTTATTTGCCTGCCCATTGCCACACATTTCCCAATAAGCAGTCTTTTTAGAAGCTTTAAGTCTACATAAACCCTAAAATGTTAATGAAGAAATGAGCCCAAATTCTTTAAACAACACGTCTGAGCTTTCACTTACCTGTTCTCCTTCCAGCCCCATCATTTTAGGGATTGACGGCCCACAGATATCTATGTCCAGCAGCGCAACCTGGAAAACAAACCAGCCACGCCGCCCCACTGGAAAGGAGCTTGCGCGGGGCTCTCCAGGGTCCGAGCCACGCGGGGAAATCGCCGTCGCGACTTAACGCGGGCCGCGAGCTGAAAAACCCCGAAGGGGACGGGGAAGGCGCCCAGCGCGGCCCTCGCCCCGCCCGGTCACCCCCGCCCCCCGGCCCACCTGCTTGGCCTCGTCCGCCGCCAGCCCCTGGGCCAGGAGCGCGCTGAAGGTGCTCTTCCCCACGCCGCCCTTCCCGGAGAGCACCAGCACGACGTGCTTCACCGACCGCAGCCGCTCCCGCAGCTCCGCCGCCTCCGCTGCCGGGCGACAGGGCGGCGGTCAGCCCCGGCCGCGCCGCCCCCGCCCCGCGCCTCAGCGCCCCTGCCCTCAGGGCCGCCCCTCACCCGCGTCCGGGC